>JAFVLL020015484.1:0-33512 GCA_021397915.2 Tor tambroides
GCTGGAGAATACTCTGTGGTTGCTGGTGCAAGCGTTTCCAAGGCAAACCTCATAGTGGAGGGCAAGGATGTCCGCATCTCTGAGCCTGCTGAGAAAGACATCACTGTAACTATCCTTTGTCTTATTACAGTCAACTGTTAAATGTTATCTATGTTCCATGGTGAGACCACTTTTTCTTTTTTCTGCATGCTTTCCAGGTGGTTGAGAAACAGAGGGCTACATTTGAATTTGAAGTTAATGAGGATGAAATTGAAGGCCGCTGGCTGAAAAATGGTGTTGAAATTCCATCTTTTGATGATCGCTTCAACTATGTGACAGTTAGAAAGACACATCGCTTGACAATCACTGAAACTTACAGAAGTGATGATGGAGAATACACTTTCATTGCAAGAAAGAACAGGAGCACAGTCAATCTGCATGTCCAGAGTGAGTGTACAGTTCAGAAATCTATAAACATATATAAATAAATGTTCAGTTTGTTACATACACTGCTGTTCGTTTTTTGCATTTATTTAATCAGAAATGCAGTGAACATTAATAAAACGGTTATACTGCTTAATACTTTTGTGGAAACCATACATATTTTGAAGCTGCAATGATAATTAGGAAGTTGTAAAGAACAGCTTCTCTCTAAATATATATATATATATATATATATATACTGTAACGAAAGAAAAGTCTTTTCTGTCGCTCTTGATCAATTGAATGCATCCTGACCTCAAAACAAATGAATGGTAGTGTGTATATTCAATACTTAATCTGAATATATGTCTTTAACTCTTTCTGTCGATGGCATACCAGTGTATTCCAATTGCATTGTAGCACTGTATCAAAGCTTTATAGCCCATATAATTTCAGCTGTGAAGTTAACTGATTTGGTCTAATATGTGTCTTAATTTAATTCAGTCCCCGAGCCTCCTCAGATCATCAGGGACATGGAGCCCCTGTCTGTTGAGGCTGGCAAACCAGCACGTTTCTCTGTGGAAGTGACAGGAATTCCTCAGCCTCAGGTATGCTGGTATAAAAACTCTCAGGCCCTGTCTTCTGGGTTCAAGTGTAAGTTCCTGAGGGAGGGAAATGAGCACATATTGTTGCTCATTGAGGTCTTCCCAGAGGATGCAGCTCAGTACACCTGTGAAGCTAAGAATGACTATGGAGTAGCAACAAGCTCTGCTTCACTTAATGTGGAAGGTAAGATCATTATCAAACTGTTGTTTAAAACCAGTATTGTCTACTAGTTTTACATTCTTCCAAATAACCAACAGTTTAACACAAACATGGTTTTTGTGAACAGTTTCAGAAGTGGTTTCTCCAGACACGGTGGCTCCAGTGTCTCCACCAGTAATTATTACCTCACTGCAAGATACCTCTGCTGAAGAGGGAGAATCAGCCAGATTCCAGTGCCGTGTCTCTGGAGATGGTAAGGCTCAACCCTGTGAATTGAACAATTGTGGAAAACAGAGTATATTTTAAATTCTTAATAAGTACGTGTATATTTTTTGTGGAGTTAACAAGCATTTGTTTGATTTGTGCAGATCTGAAGATTACCTGGTACTTCAGAGATAAGGAAATTGTGGAGTCTGATACCTTCAGAATCTCTCAGTTTGATGATAGCTGCCAGCTTGAGATCTCCAGAGCATATGTTGCAGATGCAGGAGAATATACATGTGTTGCACGCAATTCTGGGGGAATGATCTCTTGCTCTGCTGTTTTGAACGTCAATGGTATGTGCAAATCTTTAGCTTCCTTTTCTCCAGACAGTGCCATTTTTTTCTCGTTGAACAACCAGATTTCTTTCTTTCTTTCTTTCTTTCTTTCTTTCTTTTGGTTTTTTAGCTTGTTCCATTGCTTAATGCAGGTTTTAGATGTCATGCATGATCAGGTCATTAACTTGAAATACACTTTGGTCAAACTGTTTCTCATAGGGATTTCATTATCATTTTGGATTTCACGAGAGAGGTGTTTAGTTGCACTACCATCTGTGATCTTACCAAGACCTGGACCCCATGATTCACTGTGCATGTCAAAGGCATTGTTTTCCATCAAAATTTATAGATCATTCAAGCACAATGTAGAAGAAGTGTTAAAAGATACAAATTGCCTTACCTCTCTTTCATCATTGCGAGAACTAACCACAGACCATTAATAACCAAGCTTTATGTTTCAATGAATAGGGGTTTTCCTCACAGAACATCCATATAAATAACATTTTAAATGGAAGGCATTTTGCCTGTCATCATCCTCATGAATTGTGAGAACTCGTCTATGAAGTTCTGCCATATCTCACTACATTTCCCCTACTGTAATAATCTATTATTTTTAAAGTTAAATGGCAACTTGACATTTATAAATGTCTAATTTTATTTTTTTTATCGCTCAGATCTCAGTGTGAGAACAGTAGGTAGGCAAAGTGTTTCGAGCACTGGAATGACTCATTCAGAGATGGTCACCTCCCAGACCATGAGTGAGACTTATTCTTCCACTATGCAAACTTTTGAAAGTGTCTCTATGGTGATGATGTCCACATCGTCTGTTAAAAGCATTGAGGTCCAACAAGTTACCTCTGTGGAAGAATATTCTACAAGCCCCACTCTGACCTTGAAAATGAGTGATGTCATTGTCAGCCTGGGTGATGTGGCTCAGTTCAACTGTTCCTTCAGTGGACAACCATTTACTGAAATTAAATGGGATCATAATGGAAGGACAATCACAAATACAGAAAGGGTGCAGTATGTACATCAAGGCGGGCTCATTTCTCTCATCATACTCAATGTCCATCTTGGGGACCAGGGAAGTTACTGCTGTACTGTTAAAAATAGAAATGGTGAAAATCGAACATCTGCACAGCTCACAGTGGAAGGTGGTTATAGAGTTTGTTTTGTCTTTGATCCTCATTTCATCCCATCTGCTTCCTGCTGGTGTTTTATGTTTCATGTGATTATAACCAGCTTTAATTTTTAATTAAATTTACAATGTAATATCCCATGTAATCAATTTTAATACTTTAAATAGTTTAATCCTTCACATGCCTGGCCTAACATCATCCTACATCTTACTAACCTTTTTGTTCTTATCAATGCTAAAATATCTTGCTGAATTATTGAATAATCCCTAATAAATTTCCCTAACTTTATTCTCACTCAGCTAAAGAAGCGAACCCCAAAGAAACCCTTGTACCCTCCGATTCTATCAGTAAATCTTCTAAAACCGAAAATAAGTCAAGTGAAAAGGCCACTGACCAAGAAAAGCAGCAGTCCTTACAGAATGTTGGAGCCCTGACAACAAAGTGGCAGATAAGCCGACATTACAATCCTGATGTTATCCCTTTGTTGGAGCGTGACATTTATGATGCAATTCAGCCAGAGTTCCTTGTGAAACTGTCCCCAGAATTCCTTGCCAAACAAAGAGAGAGTGTTTCTCTTTATTACGTAATCAAAGGAAGCCCCTCTCCGTTCGTTGTATGGCTACACAACCAGTTGAATGTTGAAGAGCTGAGGTCATACTCCTTGAAACATGATGGGCCTTTGTGCTGCTTAAATGTAAAGAATATTGGTTCTGAGCAAGGGGGCACACATTCTTGCAAAGTTATCAGTGCTGCAGGAGACAAAACATGCAGTACTCATCTCAGAGTGAAGACAGGTTTGCATTTGCATGCTTTGGTCTTTATCACCTTTTATGTTAGCCCTGGGCACACATTAATTTTTTTTACTCATATATCCACTCTTATAAGTAGAAAGAGGAAAAAAGAGAATGTGACATCTCTCAAGAAAGGAAAAAAATCACATGCAAATGTTGTCTCTGTAGGAGTTTGACAGTGACTGCAGTGGACACCTGTCATGGGTGTTTTACAAGGGAGATGTGGTCCATTTTCATTATGTTTGAAGGAGAAAATGGGTTTATAATAATAAGAATGCACAGATACTAAAATGCTGCACAGAAACCTTGCTGTCACATATGTAATATTTGTTTGTGTTTTTCCAGTGTCTAAAGTGGACGAGGAGGCCAGTTATGAAGGGGAAGCCAAAGGTAAATAAATAAATAAATACAAATCATGATGACTTGTTATCTTTTGTTTACTTCTTTTCATTGTATTGTGAGGCTTTTTCTGTATATATTTCTGTAAAAAAAATAATTTTCCATTATTATGAATCTTATAAAACAGTTTTTCAGTCACTAACAGAGTATCTTAATATATAATATTTAGTATAAATTATGGTATATATTATGCATTATGTATCAATTGTCATGTGTTAAGTATGATATTATGTTATGTATTAATTGTATTGAACCATTGCATCATTTTTTATTTAGTGTTTTCTCCCTCGACTATATCAACTGAGGAGGACTCTTGCGCAACAAGTCTACATTTAAAAGAAAAAAGCAAAACATTTGAACTCCAGCCAGAGTGTAAATTATTTTCAGAACCATTAGAGAAAAAGCCAGAAAAGACAGTTTTTATAACTAAATTCTCATCAGCAATTGCAACTGTTGGAAACACAGCTAAGTTTACTGTGATAGTTTCTGGATTTCCTAAGCCAGCTATTCAGTGGTATCACAATGGCCAGTTGATACAGTCCTCATCTTTTTATACATTTGTCCAAGAGAAGGAAGAACATACTCTTGTCATAACTAACATCACCAAAGAGTTGGAAGGAGAGTATTCTTGCACCGCGAGCAACCGTTTTGGCAAGTCAACATGTACGTCATATCTTCATGTAAAGGTGAAGGACATAAAGGAACAAGAAAAGACTTTTGGGCAGCCTCCATATTTCATAAAAGCAATTGAGCATGTGAAGTGTGCAGCTGGTAGCCATACTCTCTTTGAATACACTGTAGCAGGGGCTCCACTTCCTGATGTTCAGTGGTACAGGGGTAGCAATCATATGCAGCCGAGTAAGTACTGCATCATTGTGAACAACACAGATGGGTCTGGCTATTTAAAGATATTAGGCATTCAACAAAGTGACAGTGGTCTTTACTCTTGTAGGGCATCTAATCCTCTTGGAGAAACCTCTTGCAGTGCAGAACTCATTGTATTCTTGGAGACATCTTCTGAAGCCACTGAATCACGTTTGTATAGTGTCAGTCTTCCAGAGCAAGTCAGGACTAGCCTTCAGCAGGGACACCAAATGGCTTACACCACTAGCACTGAAGACAGGCAAACTGTTACAAGTGAGCAGATCGATACCTTGCATGCTTTAGATATATCTGCAGCCACTGTGCACATGGAGCAGGTAACTCACCAAGCTACAGTGATTCAATCTCATGATGTGCAGGAGAGAGTAAAAGTTGCCCCTGCCCAGCCAAAGTCAGTGGTGGCCACTCCTCTGAAACAGCTGCATATGGCTGCAATGACCTCTGCTGTTCAAGAAAACCAAGGCTTTACTGAGCAGCACTGTGATCAAATTGTTAGTCCAGAAGTACGAGAGCTTGAATTGAGTGTTGAGGAGCCCTCAAAACTTATGTCTGCCATTTCAGAGAGTTCTACACCTCTTAGCATAGTGAAAGCTGAGGATTTGATCAAAAGTGAAAGAGAAAAGATGCAAACAACTTCAGAGCCAAAGGTTGTTGTTAGTGGTCCTCAAGTTGAAATTAAGTTACCAATTCTACAAGAAGAATGCACAAAAATTAAAAGTCCTGAGGAGGAGAACAGCTACAGAGTTACAGAAGGGGTTAAGTTATTGTATACTGCAACATCATCGGAGAATGTAGCACTTACAGAAGGTCATACTTCAGAGCTAGCAACTGTCGAGTCCATTGAATGTTTAGCAGAAAAAGAACAAGCCAAACCAGTGTTTACATCAGTCAGTGAGACTAAGCACACACTTTTAAAGGAAAACAACTTTGAAATGCATAGACCAGTCGAGGAAACTGCGCAGCTCTCTAAAGAGTCAATATTAAAATCAGCCCTGATTACTGAAGAAAAGAACAAGCTTCAAGCTGACAAAACCACCAGAATACCTATCTTGGAGCACTCTCTTTCAGTCCATTCCCAAAAAGAAGAGGATCAGGTGCTTCATTTACAGCTTATCAGTTATCAAGACACTCTTCTGTCTGAGGGCATATTTACTAGTGAGAAGCCAGGTTTCGGGCAGGTGGATGTCAAACAAATGCCAATTCTTTTGCATGCAGTTGCTTCTGATGACCAGAAAACAGTTTTTTATGAACAGGCAACACCGTTGTCATCCAAGGATACCACAATTGTTGTAAAGCCTAGAGAAGAGGTTCCTGCCCAATTACATCTTCACTCAGTGCAGTCGAAAACCACTTTATGTAAAGAAGGGGTACTTTCAGTCGAAAAGCCAGATGAACAGAAAGCCACCCATAGACAAGAAAAAGGCCGTAAATTGGTAGCCACTAAAGAAGAACGTGTAGAACTAACTTCGGGTTGTGCCAAAGCTCTTGACGTAATGGTAGAAGGTCTTAAGATTGAGCACAAAACAGAACCCAGACCCTTGAGTGTTCTACAGGTAGTGTCACAAACTGTTCCACTTTCGAAGGAAAGCCCTCTGGTCAGTGAAGCCACGCCGCATAGTGCAATTGTGCAGAAAGAGGATTGGTGGAATAACATGCATGCAGCATCTGTGTCAGAATCTCATTCAGTAGAAGAGGGTCTCACAGACAGTTTCAAAGCAGTTGAAAAATTCACTTGTAAGACAGATGTAGAACCTAAAGTACCCGTTCAGTCTCTTCATGTAGAAGAAAAAGCCATATCAACAGAAAGTTGTGTTTCTCTTGAGACTGCAGAGCAAGACTTTGCAGTTCAGATTCAAGAAGGTCAGTCTGTAAGGCAGTCAATACTCATGGAGGAAAAACATACTCTGACAGGTGAAATGTCTCAGGTATTTACTAGATCAGAGGCAACAAAAATAAACATTACAAGTCAGCCACTAGAACCTCTTTTAGTAAGTGAATCGCAGGAAAGCAAAACTCTTCCAAAGGAACTTACCTTTGTAATTCCTGTACCAAAATCACACAGCTTGGACATCAAACAACAGTTGGAAATGACACTTCGATGTGCTGTGGCTTGTGAGCAGTCTTTGCTTTTGGCAGATGTAGTGCAAAAGTTAGGTGTCATAGAAGTAAAGGAGGTCAAGGTGCGTATGGAGCTGAAATACATGATGTTTACTTACCTTATTACAACAGCTGGTCCACCCATAGAAATTACAATTGCCTTTGAAGGTGAATATCCCCAGACAGCTGTTCTTAAAAATGAGCTTCATGCTGCTTTCTACGCTATGCTCAATCAGGAAAAACCCGTCTTGACCTCTGAACAGTCAAACATCTTAAAACCTGACAGACCTGAGAGATTGCAGGTTAGCAAAGCTTCTTCATATCCATTATCTTCAGCAATGTTAATAGAAAATGTTGAAGTGTTTGCAACACCCAAAATGCAGTCTGCTGCTCTGCAAACAGAAGCTGAAATCTCTTTCCAGTCTGCAATGTCTCAAAAGAAAACTGCTATCCAGGAGTCAAGGCACCATGTGACTCAGAAGACTGTTGAATTCAAAATGGAGATCTGTAGTTTCACTGAGACTGAACGCAGAGAAATTAAAACTGATTCAGCTGAACATTATGAGAGAGATGTATGTGTTTCAGATATTACAGTTGATGCCCCTCACAGGCAAGTCACTGTGGAAGAGCCTATGGATGTTCTTATTCATGAAGACAAACGAGAGGAGGTTTTAACAGAGGACATTTTGACTAAGCATTTGACCGAAAAGCTCTTTTTTGAAATACCATTAAAAGACATTACTGCAGAGGAGAATTCCAAGGTTACATTGTCTGTGAGAATAAAAGGTGTAAAAACTGTAAACTGGCTTTTCAGTGGAGCATTGATCAAATCTGGCAAGGAGTTCAAATGTTTAAAGGATAGTGACTCTTACACACTAGTAATCAACAAAATTATCAAGATGAAACATGAAGGTAAATATACCTGCGCGGCTGTGAGTGAGGCCGGCAAGATATCTTCGTCATCAAGGCTCACTGTTGTCTCAAGAGGTTGGACTGTGTGGATTTTGTCATCTTAGATGAGATAGATAATTCTTAACAATCCAACTCTGACCATCACTAATTAACTAGTAGGCAGCTGCTACCTGTACATCAACTTCCCATTACTTCATCATTTCTTTAAGAATTCTTTTCAAGAATACATTGTGTGCTAAACATCTTTCCACCCTCTTTCAAAATAATGGCACATATTCATCTTCTTCTGAGTTCTTCATTCAAGCATGACCATGTCATGTGTGACTCTTCATCACCCTTTTGCTAACGCCCACATCACTTTTTTTATGTCATCTCAGGATTACTGTCATCCCTTCTTTTCCATCTCTGATGCATCCTGATATGTCACTCAAATCAACTGTCATATTATTTCCAATGTAATAATGTTTAGTATTTTTTCTCCTTGCATGTTTCAGTGCCTCCAGTTTTCAAGAAGAAGATTTGTGACATGCAGAGCAACATTGGCAGCCCAGTGAAGTTTGAATGTGAAATTGAAGAGACACCCAATGTGACCTTCAAGTGGTTCAAGTCTGGCTCAGAGATTAGACAGAGTGACAAATTCAGGATCATCAGCAGGCAAAGTACATCATCTCTAGAGCTCCTCAGCCCAACAAAGGATGACATTGGTGAATACAGCTGTCGCGCTTCAAACAAGCACGGTAGTGACACTTGCTCTGCTAACCTGAACATCACCGGTGAGTAACTGGTTTTGAATTTATACACTTTGCTTTAGCTGCTGGCAACTCTTTAACAAAGGTTACTGATTTTCAAAGTTTCAGTGTTTTTTTTTTTTTTTAATCCCCTAAATCCAATCTGCACTCTTCTGTATGACAGAGTTGTGTATGTTTTGTAATCTTATATAAATAATATATGTTGCATCTTTCAGAGTGTGCATTGATTATGAAATTGCTGAAGACAGAAATGTCAAATCTTTTAAGCTCTTCCTCTTAATGTTATTCTTTATATTCTCTCTTTTTTAATTAATACAAATCCTCCTGGGATCAGTATTGCTACCTGTCTCTGTAACTGTATCTGAACCAGAGACTTGGAAATGTTTGTGTTAGTTTTATGATCTTTCCCAGTGAATGTTGTTTTTTTTTGTACTCATTTTACTAAAAATGAGTACAGATGCTCATTTTAGAGTCTTTTCTGATTCAATTCAGATATTTTATACAGATATTATATACAGCTTACCAAATATTTTTTTAGTGCCTTATGTGGTAGGGATACCTGATATAGACAAGCTCAGATTGATTCCATTTTAAATTCAATTGTCTATTGAGTGCATATTGGATTATAATTTTGGAAATTCATGTTTCAGTCATGTGACTTTTTCCAGCTCACCCACCATATTGATGGCCATCGGTGGGGCAAAGCAAAGGTGGTGAAAAAAAAACACTTTATCACTGGTTTTTACCTATAGTAATCCCAGAAGTTAGCACAGACCGTACCCAATCCAACTCTGTACAGTTGTGCTCTCTGTATAGTGGAGCTGAATATTGAGATGGATTGAGGATGAATATATATATAAATGTCCTGTCAATGATTGTTAGATTTATTTGGGTCTGAGATTTAACTTGAGATCTGTGAAAATGTGTTCTGGGATCTGGGTATGGATCAAATCGAGTAACTGATGTTTTTTTTCTAGGTATCACTGTTCATGTGTTTTTGTATTGACCATTGTAACTTCTCGCTGTGGGTGGTCATAAATAAGGAGGATGAGCAGAAAAAGTCACTTGTCTGAAACAGATTAATAGGGTCACTATGACTAAGGACGGAAGGAAGATTCATAACATAGTTGGCTTTCAGAAATGGCAAGACTAATCTAGAAGATAGTGAAAGATATTGCTTTTTTTTTGTAAGGTAGGGACAAAACCACTTTTCTTTGGTGACAGATCATGGTAAGTCCTGTGCAGAAAACCTGTCCCAAGTGCTACATGTTCTGTGTTACCTGATTTATGATGTGCTTTAGTGTATGTGTGAGTATGTGTATAGAAAGGTACGGATGATAAAAATGCTGGTTATTCAGCACTTACCACCTACCCACAAAAGTATTTCCACACACTTTGCATTTCTTAGAATTGTAATGGTTTATGACTTGTCAAGGTCTTTGGTTAAATGGTCAAAGCAGGCATATCTGTACAACTATGCTGCAATAATGTGCACTAATCTGTACTACTGCACTATATATAAGGGAGGCATAGTGAGGGATGGCCCACAAAAAATAATATATATTTTTCTGTTAGACAGTGGAAATGAAGCTGGTTTCTAGTGTACCATTACTAGATTAACTACAACAACCGTTCATAGCCATTGTTTCCAAAACGATCAATACTATTGAGTTTATGACTATGGTTATGCTGAAATCCATTTAATTTTTATTCTCAGAAACCCCACCCATCACAAAAGAATTACCAATGCTGGATGTAGTGAAGGTGACCGGTGCTTTTTTTGGGAGTGAGGTCATTGGTACTGCCCCGTTTGAAATAAACTTGTTGAAGAATAAGAGACATGCCAATTCTGACAAAACTGTTTTTGAAGATTTAATTGAATATTTGGATACACATGCATTTGAAAGTTCAGATGTTGGGGAGTACCAATGTTGCCTATCAAACGAAGTTGGAAAAATCACCTCAAAATCAATTGCTATGATAAGAGGTTAGTATGCTTGAGAAAGGCAAGAAAAGAATAATACCTGCAGGTTCCTAGCACTAACAGGTGTGTTACTAACAGGCAGCGCGGGCTACAATGGCTAGCTAAAACTGTTAACAATGCTTTCAAATTTAAGCAGTTGCTGTTGCCATGACTTATATGATTCAGTACTAAGTTTTCATGGTTGACCTGCAATATCAATTCCTTTAACAAAAAGGAAAAACACCAGTACAATACAATTAAAAGTATAGTACAACTTCTACAATTTCTAACTTTTTTTATACGTCGTCTCAAGAAATGCTGATCACTCATACAATCTGTAAGTTCATTCTTGAGAACACAAACACACCAAATAATAAAATGAACTCTCATTGCTTTTAGTATATAAACATTTTTTCTATATTCATTTCATCGGTGATCAAGAACTGACTGCATTAAGGTGTGATATATTTTTTTTTCACTGGATTATACTGGATTATTTTCTTTACTTCTTGATTGTTCTTCTGGCTTTGAATTTCCGATAAGGCCGGTGGGTTTCCATACACTGATTCTTTGTCCTAGAAGCCACTCTTTACATACTTTATGATAAGAGGATGCGTTGGTATTGAATTATGCTGGAATAATTGGTTGTTCTGCTTCTCTTGTAGTTAAAAGTTGGCAAAAGGTTGCAGGATCTTGAGATATTTGAACATATTTTTTGCACTCCTTTAGATTGGACTGTGTTTTGCATACCGTATATTGGACAAAAATGCTTTCTCTGTATATTTGAAGATCACAGCTGTATATTTGAAGATCTCTGTATATTTGAAGATCGCGTGATACAGTGCCTTCACATATCCTGTGTTTGTTATGTAATTGTAGCTAAGGTTGTTTGGTTTAAGTTAGTTTGGTTTAAGTAAGTTTTTTTTTCTTCATCCAGATGTATTTGCCCAGTTTCATCTTCTTGTTCTGGATGTCAGAAGCTATGGATGTTTTTACTGGTTAATGAATAATGAATCTCTTGACATTGGTTGCTGGTAAAATTGAATGCAAAACATCACTCTTGGAAAATGGGAAAGACACAATGAGCAAACTCTGCTCATACTCTTCTGAAAATGTTCTTATTTGAATCAGAACCACATGCCTTTCTGAAGAATCTACCCAATTTCTTTGAAAAAGCGGTGAAATGGAAGAGGTTCAAGAGAAATCTTGTGTTTGGAAGAAACTGAAATGGGAGAGGAACTGCAACATTCTTCAAAAAGGACACATTCCATTCCATGTTGAATCATTATTTAAACGATAAATGAGTGAAGGATGGCACACAAATCTGTGGCATTTTTACGTGAATACTGAAATTTCTTGTTCCTTGGATTCTTGGATTTTGCAATGAAATAACCGCTCTTATGAAATAACTAGTCTAATAACTCTTGTTGGTCCTCAGTGTTTTACTTCTTATGTGGAATGCGGAATTATGTAATAATGAAATGGCTGAGGAATGGAGAACAAATTTTTCCTATTTTTAGGAAAACTGTTTTTACAGAAAATTCTGCTGTCTTGGAATATCTACAAGAACAAAACAAATATGGATGTCAGCGTTCTTGCAACAGTGTGTAATTCTTTAAATCAGATGCTGGTTACTGTGCTCAACATGGATTTCAGTTATTACAGCTATATTTAAATAACTTAATGACACTTCTCTAATATATAGGCCTATATATATTTTCCTGGACTAAAGCTTTTCAATCCTCTTCACCTCAGAGCCTGCCCGCTTTGTGAAGAAGTTGACAGACCTATCTATTCCAATGAGCAAAAAACTAAGACTTGAATGCATAATCACTGGATCTCCAAAAATGTTTGTCACTTGGTACAAGGATGGAAAACAGCTCTATGCTTCATATCGATACAACACCAAAGTTACATCAAATTCCTGTATCCTGGAGTGTCTGCATGAGTGCAACAACGAGACTACAGGAAAATACTCATGTGAAGTTTCAAACATTTATGGGACGGATATATGTTATGCACAAGTAGTGGCAGTTACAGGTTTGTAATTTTTACTCGTCTCTTGCCTGTCCGTTTTTCAAAGTTCCATACCCATGGATTTTGCCCATGGATATAAAAGGAATAGTTTGGTTTTGCAGCTTTGGACTGCATGTCACCTGGAATGGTGTTTTTTTTTTTTTTTTTACCATGATTAAATTATTAAATTTGGGCTTCTTAGTTTAAATGAAAGAATCCAGTGACTATTAAACGCAGAACTGGAAATGGCACGTCTTTATTATATAGGCCTACATATATTTTCCTGGGCTAAAGCTTTTTAGTCCTCTTCACCTCAGAACCTGCCTGCTTTGTGAAGAAGTTGACAGAGCTCTCTATTCCAATGAACAAAAAACTAAGACTTGAATGCTCGTTAACTGGAGTTCCAAAAATGTTTCTCACTTGGTACAAGGATGACAAACAGCTCTATGCTTCATATCGACACAACCCCAAAGTTACATCAAATTCCTGTATTCTGGAATGTCTGCATGAGTGCAACAATGAGACTACAGGAAAATACTCATGTGAAGTTTCAAACATTTATGGAATGGATATATGTCATGCACAAGTAGTGGCATTTACAGGTTTGTTATTTGTACTGGACTCTTGCCTTCCTGTCTTCCAAAGTTCAATACCCATGGATACAAAAGAAATAGTTTGATATTGCAGCGTTGGACCGTATTTCACTTGGAATGGTGTCATTTTTGTTCATTATGGTTTTTATTTATTTATTTTTTTTGGTTGGCAACAATATGGTTTGCTGCTGTGACATTTTGCACGTTCATTGAAGTGGCTCAAGCATCTTAATTGAAGTCTATTTTCTTCTATATCAAGGCAATGATGGGGGCTGGCATGTTTTTGAGTGCTTGTTGTTGTGGGATATTGATCAACTTGAGTTTGCATCTGCAAGTTTCCTAAGGCACGCTTAGAAGATACTGCATACTTCAACAGATATGAGGAGTTGTTTTTAAAGAAAAATCTGCATGTTTTAAAGGTTGATATGTTGCCTGTTTGTAAAGTTCTTGTTTTTGTTAAGAAAATCGTTTAAATGGATCTGATGATGTTCTTCTTAGAGCCTGCCCGCTTTGTGAAGAGGTTGACAGACATGGCTATCCCACTCAGTCAGAAACTGAGACTTCAGTGTACATTCACTGGAGCACCGAAGATGTTTGTCACATGGTACAAAGATGGAAAGCAACTGTACGCCTCATACAGATACAACACAAGGGTCATTGACAACACTTGCATCTTGGAATGCCTTCATGAATGTAACAATGAAACACCAGGAAAATACTCTTGTGAAGTATCAAATTCCTTTGGCACTGATATCTGTCATGCCAATATAACTACAGTTACAGGTTCGTATGCCATCCTAGTTTACTTATTGGAAGATATTTTTAATATTTAGGCAGACATAGGTTAAAAATAATTTTGATAATTTCTTGTTCTCAGAACCTGCCCGTTTTGAACAGAAGCTTAAGGACAAAAAAGTTGCCATGAGCAGAAAATTGAAGCTTGAGTGCACATTTACTGGAGCTCCTAAAATCTTTGTCACCTGGTACAAGGACGGCAAACAAATATATGCCTCTTACAGATACAATACTCAAGTTGTTGGAAACACCTGCACTCTAGAATGTCTACATGAATGCACAAAAGACACCCATGGTATATACTCCTGTGAGGTGTCCAATTCCTATGGAAGTGATATCTGTCATGCTAAAGTGACTACAGTTTCTGGTTAGTATGCCTTTAAAGGCTCTTTATCCTAAAATTAGTGTTGGATGGAATTCCAGTTGATTCTCTAGCCGAAGCCAGTGATTTGCAAGCATATTGATGATGCTCATCCAATATTGTTCCTCTTAGGACCTGCTCGTTTTGTGAAGAAGCTCACAAACCAGACTCTTCAATGGGGACAAAAGTTGAGACTTGAATGCTCCTTCACAGGAATTGAAAAACTGTTTGTCACGTGGTACAAGGATGACAAACAAGTCTATGCTTCATATAGATGCAACACAAAAGTAACTGGAAACACTTGCATTTTGGAATATCTCCGTGAGTGTGATGAGGATACTCCTGGAAAATATTCTTGTGAGGTTACAAATGAAGATGGATCAGATATTTGTCATGCGCTGGTCACCATTGTGACAGGTTAGTTAACTGTAGTCAGTTAATTGGAGTGAATTTGCAGATCATCCAACATTTCTATTCTTTCCATACTTTCCAACGTGCTTCTTTTCTTTAATCTCAAAGAGATCATCATTCTCTAGATAAACTGCTAGAATTCTAAATGAAACGTTGGCGGCATTTACAAAGGAAATATCATTCCAAATGATCAAAAAGCATATCGAGTATTTTATAAAAAACAGTAAATAAGCTCAAATTTAAAATTTAATTTAGGGTACACAGTGACTTTCAAACAATGGCACTGGTGCAAAATAGCCAAATGCAAACTAGTGTTATTTTTTTAATAGTGTTATTATTTATATATGATTACAATATTTATTAATATTTATGTCTATTTTTATACTTTTTTATATTCATTTTAATTTTAGATTTAGTAATTGTGTTTTGTGCTTGTTAGTTTTTGTTATTTAAGAGTTATTTTTGATTTAGTTTTAGGTTTAGTTTAGCTCTAATGTTCATAATTAATTTTTTCATGTAATATTTTAATCATTCTAGTTTTGGGTAACAGTAACAACACTAATGCAAGAAACATTGTAGCAAAAATGCATTAAATAAAGCATTAAATACAGTTGTGGCTGCTTCATGTAGTGCACAGCTTACACTTCAGGCTTAAAGGGGTCCTATTATGCTTTTTCACTTTTTGAATCTTAGTCAGTGTGTAGTGTGTATGTTTGGGCATAAAACGATCTACAAAATTACAAATCTCAAAGTCCACTCCAAAGGGGGATATTTCGTTTTTAAAAAATCCCTTTTCAAGAGCTACAGTGAACGGCTCGTTTGGACTACAAAGTTGTTTTCCTCAATTTGTGACATCACAAATTGTAAATCCGGCCTACGGAAATTTGAATGGCTGGGAGGTGGGGAGAAGGCTTGGTTGAGCTCTGCATGTTTCAAAATCAAAACCAAGTGCAGGTGTTTTCATATCACTGTATTTCCGGTGGAAACCAACTGTTTTCAGAAAATGTTGGATGTCATTTTCATTTCATCTTGCATGTAATGTCTGATAAAGCAGCGTTTGTGAGCGGAGCTCTGTTTTGTGTACAGAGTTACCGGGGAAACCTCGCTCTCTCCCGCTCCAACAGCGCCTCCCGCTGGCAGAGAATTTGCGGCCACAAATAGTGTAAATCTGTGGGACTATGGTATAAATAAATTCAACTGTATAACAGTTTCACTGCAATTCATGTTATAATGTTATAATTAAAGAACAATAAACATAATACATATTACCGTTGCACTTATCTGTACATAGTCAATGCAGTTATTTTTAAGCTGTTGTTGACATCCCATCTAAAACGTGATTTAGCCAAAAAACAACATTAACAACAACAACAATAAAATTACCACTTTAATATGTCTTGCAATATCCGTGCGTGCAAAGGTTCTGCGCGATCCTCTTGTTCAATATTCTCGGGGTCTGAATTGATATGGCAATATTGACGAACTTGCTGTTCTGGCAAGGGGCGGGGCAATACTGAAACACCGTCTAAACTGTTCGCCAATCACAACGCACTGGGACAGCTAACCAATCACAACACATTTCGTTTTTCGGAAGGCGGGCCTTCATCAAACCCGGAACTAATCGAGTCGTTTGTGTCAGGCTGGGAGTGAGGTATTGTAATATGTAAATTATATGAAAAATAATGCGATTTTCGAACCACCAAGCATGAGAGCATGTTGTAGTACACCCCCAAAACAAAATCAAGACTTTGTAAAAGAACATAATAGGACCCCTTTAAATTTCATGTTACCTCTATAATATCACATTTAACAGACCTTGAGTAGCCTAATAAGACACTTAGTCTCCTTTTCTACTGTAGAATTAATCTGACTCTCTACTATTCATTTAAATGGTATTTAGTATTGCATTAAAAGCTTTTTATTTCCAGAAGTTTTATTGGAAGGTTAGATTGGAAGTGCCATGGCAGGGGCATTGCAGAAATGAATCGTTTGGTCAAAGGATTGAGAAGACTAATACGAGAGACTGCAAAATTGAAAGTGTGGATAAAACTGCACGCCTAGCTATTCTGAAAGCAGAAAAGACAGTTGCTTGTCTTGCCATGCAAGCAAAGAACTTGATGTTTTAAAAAAGAAAACAACAACAACAACAACACCACATGAGTTTCATTAAACTCTTTGTGATGTGTGTTTTGATTAAATATGTGACCTTGTGTGTGTGTAATGTGTTTTGTTTTCAGAGCGCAAAATTCCACCAACTTTCACTAAGAAACCCTCAGAGCACATTGAGGATGCCGAGGGAAAATTGGTGAAGATTGAGGGTCGAGTATCTGGGTCACAGCCTCTATCTGTAAGCTGGTATAAAGATAACAGAGAAATCAACACTTCTAACATCTATGACATTTCTTTCAAGAGCAACACAGCTGTGATGTGTCTCAAGAATGCCACAGTCACAGACAGTGGTGTTTATACATGCAGCGCTTCTAATGAAGCTGGCACTGCCTCCTTCCAGGTGGTGGTTAACATCACAGGTAGTTATTATTTACTGCATGATTTCTTATTTCTCACTTCTTGTCATATTCCCTTTTCTTCCTTGCATGTTAATTTCTGTTAATTCTGTTTCTGTGATGTGTATTAAATTTGGCTTTCTGTTGTACTGCATAAACATGACCTCCTCTACTTTTCACTGAAAAGCAAAGGTAAACATACTGAAATTGTTCACTTTTTTAATATCTAGAGCAAAAAAGGCCACCGACTTTTGACATTCCCCTTAAACCAGTGACAGTGAGGGAGGGAGAAAGGCTGAACCTTAGCTGCCATGTCTCCGGGTCTTCCCCAATGAAGATTCAGTGGATGAAGGACAGAAGGGAGGTCACATCCTCTGCTAGCACCAAGATGATATTTGTGGATGGCACAGCCACCCTGGAGATAAACCAGACATCCAAAACTGATGCAGGAGATTATCTGTGCAAGGCAACCAACAGTGCTGGTAGTGAATTCTCCAAGACCAAAGTCACAATCAAAGGTAATTAGAAGATTATTGTAAATCTAACTTTAATAATAATCAAAATGTACATTTTAATGCAGCTTAATCAAAAATGTAGCATGTAAAAACCAAACTTATTCTTGGTTTGAACTTACATTTAATTAGTTTCTTTTTAATTTTCTACTTTTGGGTGAAATATTCTCAACTTTTCTAACAATAGAGTTTAAGCTAATGTCTGAATTTCTTATTTCATTGTCATGTGTTTCAGCATCTTTACCATCTTAATGATTTCCACATTTTGTTTCGCTTGCTCCTCAAGTGCTTTGGATCATCTGATCTTGCCGTTTCTTACAAAGTTTTACATTTTTCATAACGCACCACTAAGCTGCAATGTTTTGCTGTGATCTTGATAATATTTTAAGAACATTTGTTTTCACATGCATATTTGTTCTTGATTCACCAAGGATCTTTTTAGACATGCATTTTATCTGAATAGCAGTGCTTAAGGCACCGATGCTTAGACTTAAATTGCTAACTAAGGTGCCCGAGTTTGACTTGTGGGTTTTATTATTTTTGTTAGTGTAGAGTTTATGACAAGCTAAAGCATGTGCACTAAACTTGTTAAAACGCTGAGATGTGCCAAGTATTCTTATCTACATTTCAGTCCATTTTTATAAGTTACTTAATAAGTTGTTACATTGTCCGTATCACTCAGATAAAGCAGGTGCAGCACCTGCAACAGCACCGGCAGCCCCCACAGCACCTCAAACTGTTAAAAAACTGGATAACTTGTTCTTCATTGAGGAGCCCAAGAGCATTCATATAGTTGAGAGTAAGTTGCTGCTTTCTGCTAAACAGTGTAGATATGTCTTTTTATGATTAGTGTTAAATTTTGAATTACATGATGGAATCACATCATATTCTGGATTACAGAGGGTACAGGTACCTTCATTGCTAAAGTTGGTGGTGATCCCATCCCCAATGTGAAATGGATGAAGGGCAAATGGAGGCAGATGACTCATGGTGGTCGCATCAACATTCAACAAAAAGGCCAAGAGGCCAAGTTGGAGATCAAAGAGGTGACTAAATCTGACTCTGGTCAGTACAGATGTGTTGCTTCAAACAAACATGGAGAAATTGAGTGCAGAACAGACTTGAATGTTGATGAGAAGAAAGAGTCTGGACCAGAGGTGGTCAAACTAAAGAAGTGAGTCAGAAATTGTGATTTTCCTTGGCAGAAAAGCTCAAAATCACAATTCATTATGATTATAACCGTGCACTCTTTTTTGTTACGTTCAGGACTCCATCAAAGCAGAAAAGTCCAAAGGAAGACAAAGACATTGACATTGTTGAATTGCTAAGAAATGTAGATCCAAAAGAGTATGAGAAATATGCACGCATGTATGGAATCACAGACTTCCGGGGTCTCCTTCAAGCTATTGAGTTTCTGAAGAAGGAGAAGGGTGAAGAAAGTGGAAGACCGGTAGATAAATCTATACTGTTTGTCTTAATAGCTGATCCAAATCTTATGTTTTCCTACACCTTACTGAAATAGAAATCTACAACAAATAGCTTTAATCAGTGCCCTTGTTTTCTGAATCAGGAAAGTGAACATGAACATGGAGGAGAATATGATGAGGATTTGGCTAAGCTTGTGTCTGATTTGCAGAGGCGAATGGAACACAGTGAAGTATGTTCCTTCTTTGGGAAGTTGAAGAACCACTGCTTCAATTTTCAGACATATTTTCATTTTGATGCATACTGCTAATCAGATGCATGTTGATGACCTAAATGTATGAATATTTTGTTTTTGCAGCCTGTTACCCTGCTTAAAGACATCACAGATCAGACAACGCAAGTTAACAAAGAGACAGTGTTTGAGTGTGAGATTAAAATCAACTATCCAGAAATTACACCGTCTTGGTATAAAGATACACAGAAGCTAGAAACTAGTGATAAATATGACATTAAACTCGTGGGCGACCGTCAGATATTGAAGATCAAGAACTGTCAGACCAGTGACCAGGGAAATTACCGTGTCGTTTGTGGACCACATATATCCAGTGCCAGACTGACAGTGTTGGGTAAGTCCGTTTTAAAAACCTTGTATTCTGCATTCAAATAACATTTTTGTACCTATAATGAATTGAGGCACATTTACCTCAATATTCTACAGAGAGATTGTGTGCAGAAACCATCACCTGGTAAGAGGATAGAACTGCACTGTAGTGTAGTGTTTACTGACACATATTATAGGCTTATGCCTTACACTTTATTTTACTAGTTCACTTCAATTAAATGATCAGAATGAGGGTCACATAGATTGCCCAATCATGTAAGGAAATTACTAACCTCTTCTTGTTTCTCTACCTAGTAGCAAATGCTAAGAATTTGTTTTTATTTCCTCTTAGTGCTTTAAAATTGCTTGGCTATAGTGATCTTGATTGTGTACCAACAAAGTGTTGGATTAAACAAAAAGTGTGTGCGTTTGAAAGCACATTTACATTTCTTCTTATTTCTTTCCTCTTTTCCTTTTTTAATTATTGTTTTTATTTTATTTGAAAACAGTGATATTGTGAGATAATTAACCATTCCAAATCTTTTATATTATTTCTAGGTGATCACATTCAATTCACCAAACGCATTCAAAATATTGTGGTGAATGAGCGTCAGTCTGCCACTTTTGAGTGCGAGCTGTCTTTTGATAATGCGGTCGTCACTTGGTATAAAGATGCATGGGAGCTTAAAGAGAGCCTGAAATATACCTTCAGGTGTGAGGGACGAAGGCACTTTATGATCATCCGTAATGTAACATCTGACGATGAAGGTGTGTACATTAGTCCTAATGTACTACTTAGTGGCTCAATATAAATATAGAATTAAACAGATTTAAACTAAATTAACTTCACTGAAAATCTTTTAGGCATGTACTCTGTGATTGCGCGCCTGGAGCCCGTTGGTGAAACTAAAAGTACAGCTGAGCTTTATCTGTCAGGAAAAGGTAAAATCTACATCAGCATCACTTTGTGGCTTGTTTACTAGAGTTTAGTCAACAGCAATTATATTTTACCTTCTTTTGCAGAATTTGAAATAAGAACACGTTCTTTTGGTAAGTGGTTTGTTATGCACTAAACCATTTCTGAGGATTAACCATCTCTAATTTACTCCTCAGTCCCCTACCCCCAACTCATTACTTTACAAACTCTGCAAAATGTAAAATCAAACTTTATTCACTGAAACCAGTAAAATAAAAATAATAATAATAATAATAAATAAATACATTAATAAATTAAATTCATCTCAACCTGTCCAGATGTTCCTGATACATCGATACATGTGCCAGATGTGTCATCTGTGATTAGTTTTAAAGGTAAGACTAAAACAAATAAACATGTTTCTTAACCTTTAATATGTGAACTTGGTGAGTACATTAAATACACTAATAGACTAAACACTGAAAGTTTCCAAGTTGGTATTTCTTTCTTATTTTGTTTTTTTGGTTATCTTGGCATTTTCACTAACATCTGATTTTGTCCAACACTGTTGTTACAGAATTGTATTTTTTTTTTTTTTAAATTAAAACATAAAACAATTTTATTATTGTATGATAGAGTGTCAGAACTGGACATATCAAGAGGAGAGTGTTACTTATGAATTCTCTTCACTGCAAGGTACACTGTAGTTAACAGTCTTAGAGTTTTTAACTAAGAGCATAACATTTTGCTCATCTTATTTGTACAGTATGTGTGTGGGCTTTCTTCACTCATCTTCATGTTAATACTCTTTTTTTACATATATTTTGTCAAAGCTATTATGTATGTTCCTTGTCTTTTTGATATAACTGACTATTAAACATCATCACCGTCTATCCCCTTCAAAAACCATCTCCTCCATTATTTTCAATTCAGCATCATTAACATTTTTAATCCACAGGTATTGTGCTGCAAACCTTGTGTATGTTTGAAACTGAATTTGTGTCAGTGTTCATGCCTAAGAATGTTCTTGTTTTTCATCAGAATTGAAGAAACCCGTTGAGGAGACTGTAACGAAACATGTAGTGAAAAGGACAGAGGAGGTCCCTATGAAAGGTATTGGATGAAGGAAAAATGCTTTGCTTTGCTTGTGGCTGTCCCTGATGATCTCTTAACATTTATATATGTAAAGCCAACTGCTTTTTTATATTCCAGTGAAACACTTACAACATGTTGTCTGTGCTGAACCAAAAACATTTTTGGTTCTTTTCTTGTCTGGGTGTTGTGTTTGTGTATTATTATTGTTATTATTTTTATTGTCACTGTGCAGTTGTTCATTGTATAATTGCTTGTATGTACATGAATGTGTTCTTCTAATGCGTGTGCAATCATGCTAAAAGCATGGACGCTTTTGCTACTTAAACTCTGCTTAAGCTTTGCAGTTGTATTTTAACAAAGCTGATGTCTTTTATATACCTGAAGTTATGAAGCAACCAGAAGAGAAAACTGAAACATCCTTTGTACAGCCTCCAGTTCCTGAAAAAGGTATTATGTCTTTGCTTGAGTATAACATTGTTCCACTGTTTCTTCCTCTGTGTGTTCATTTGTTTCTACCACATTATTTAAACCAAATCTGTTTTCCTATTTGTGAGATGTCTGTTTCTTACCATATAAATTGTGTTTGTGTACTTGCTGTACATGTAGCTCTTTGGTGTGAAGATTCATAATTTGCAACTTAATTTTATTTCTGATGCCATGATATTTTTAAGAATGTGAAGTCAAGAAGCCTGTTGAGGAAAAAGTAACATCTGTCAAGGTGACAGAGCGACAAGAACAACCCCCACGCAAAGGTATTACCAGCAGTATGTTTTCAGTGTGTATACTATTTTAT
This sequence comes from Tor tambroides, assembly GCA_021397915.2. Lineage (NCBI taxonomy): Eukaryota > Metazoa > Chordata > Actinopteri > Cypriniformes > Cyprinidae > Tor > Tor tambroides. The sequence goes on from JAFVLL020015484.1 coordinate 22,661, forward strand.
ATATGTTCTTGTACGTTGATTGTATGTATAAATGTTTCTTTTTTTCATTTCAAATTTATGTATGTTATGTGTATATGTTGATATTTGTGTAACTGTAATTTGCAGTTTCTTCTTGTGTCATTTTCTTGTTAGTATGTAAAATATTCTTAATGTCTTGGGATTCAAAAATTCTTGTACACAGAAAGTAAATATCTAAAGCTGCTGTTGTATAATTCCTGTTAGTGTTGTTAGTCTCCTTCGAGAATTTATAGCAATATCAGTTACTTAAAGATGTTCTCAAACCTACACCCTCAGAGCCTAAACCTCAGGTGCCAGCAGAACCAAAGGCTGCAGTGGCTGAATCAAAGCCTGAACCAAAGTCTGAGCCAACAGCTCTACCCAAACCTGAGCCCAAGCCTGAGCCAAAAGCTCTCCCGAAACCTGAGCCCACGCCTGAGCCAAAAGCTCTCCCGAAACCTGAGCCCACGTCTGAGCCAAAAGCTCTCCCAATACCTGAGCCCATGCCTGTGCCCAAGCCTGAGCCAAAAGCTCTACCAAAACCTGAGCCCAAGCCTGAGCCAAAAGCGACACCAAAGCCTGAGGCTGAACCTAAGCCTGCAGTTGCAAAGAAAGTTGAGGCACCTTCTGTCAAAGGTATTGTGTGTAATTGAATCATCTGTGATATTTTTTCCTTTGTGTTTGTTTTGCGAGTCAGCACGTCTGTCTGTGTTGTATGTATGAATGCCTCACTAAATTTGTTGTATGTTCAGTCCTTAGACTCTTAGAATCAACTTCTTGTTCAGCTTAAGAATATAAAGTCTCCTCTGCTTTATATTTTTGGGTTTACGGTATGCTTCTTTGTTTTTGGTGTTCTTTTAAAGCACCTGAAGCTCCAAAAAAGCCAGAAGCTGCACCTCAACCATCCTTAGATATTAAAAAAGATGAGACTACTCAAATAAAAGGTAACTCTTAAAACTCAATAGCTAAGAAGCACAATTGTTGAGCATAAGTCTTGTAAGGGATCTTGAAACGGTTTCGTTTTTGTTTGTTATCTGTACAAATCTTTGCCACCAAAAATGATGTTCTTGGAATGTATGTGAAACTCTTATCTTGATCTTTTAATTGATTCTTTTCATTATATGGGCTTCTGCATTCTAGTGTGAATGCCTATCTTTTTGTTATATGACACAGTTTAACACATATGTGTTCTTTTGAAGCTTTTGTGGAGATGAAGAAAATAGAAGCACCAAAAGTAAAGCTAGATAGAAAACCAGAGCCTGCAAGTGCTGCCGCTGGGCCACAAAAGAAAGAAGTCTCTACACTACTGCCAGATAAATCTATCAAAGATCATTTGCCTGTCCACTCTGAGCCATCAAGTGTAGAGCCAGCTAGTCAGCTTAAAACTACACAAAGTCAGCCTCCTGAGCCAGTTAGAAAACAAGTAGTCACAGCTCCACCAGAAGTTATAGTTGAACCAACAAGAAAACAGCCTACCCAAGAAGTTTTCAAAGCAGAGTCAGAGACTTCAGCCAAACCTTCAGAGCCACCTCAAACAGATCAAGCTAAAAAGCAAGTGCCATCAAAGAGTGAGCCAACCCCTAATATCAGTGAGCCAACACTTGCTCACAAAAAGAAGGGTCGTCCACAGAAAGGTATTCTTAAGTCTTCATATTAAGCTCCTTATTATGCCCTGCATTAATGGGGTAGCAGTCATTACAAACTCTCTTTAGAAGTGTCTTGTTATCTTATTTACTCTTAATGTCCTGTTCTTTGTCTGGTATTATTTTTATATTTACGAAGTGGTTGAAGTTAAGGCTGCAGAACTACCATCTGAGAAAAAGCCTGTGGCTAAAGCTAAAATGGAGACTGAGATTCCCTCAGCCAAAGGTATGCTCGGCTGGTCATAGGAGATACAAATCAAATTTGTATCTCTGCATTAATAGATCTGTTTGTGATACAAAACCGATCTCCTACTATTTATAGCATAACCATTATTAACATTTTAATAATAGATAGCTGAAGAATTATTTGTAATATTATTAATATATTAATCTACTCTGAGTTAAATAGGTTTTACCTTCAATAACCCAAGCCAATGCAAAAGATTGCATTCTGGCAATGCTGGCAAATTAAAGATTATCCCTAAAATCATGGTAATTGTCACTTTGTAAGATGCTATTTTCGCTTTTATTTTGCCATAACAAATGATCCTTTCTAGGTTAATGTAGGAAAACTTGGAGATTTAAATGTGAAATATACTCTTTGATGTTGGCATGCATGTTTTGTTGAAAATTCTTCTGCCACCGTTGCAAGGTGCAATCTTGAAAATCTTTCATCTTTAAAGTCTTTGCAGCTTCTGAGAAGAAAACTGACCAATGTTCACATACAGTGGATGTAACTCAGAAGATTTCCATGGAGGAAATGTGTTTGAAGGAAGAAATTGTGGAAGAGAGTGAAAGCATGCCTCATCAACCTGAGGAAATTTTGTCTTATCAAGAGCATATTATAAGGATGGATGTGAGTCATCACAGTAGAGAATCAGCTCCTGAAGATGTGAAGATAATTAAAACAGAGGTTTCCCAGAAGCCAGAGCCCTCTTTTGAGCTGAGAAAAACAAATGAGATACCTGAGATGAAATGGTCAAAACAAGAAATGCACATTGAGAAAAAAGAAAGGAAATCGGAGATGTCCAGTGTTAAAATATCTCCAGAAGCTGTGGTGGTACCTGGCATTGAGGCACCTCAGAAAAGGCAAGACATTATGCCAAATAAAAAGAAAACATCTAAAGATATGCCTCTACAAAAGAGAGATGACACCCCTACAAAAGAGATGGCCATTCAGAATGAAATAGATGTTCACAAGAAAGAGTCTATTCACTTACAGCAGACTGTGCATGAAAACAGGAGATCATGTGAGGAAACCCCTCAGAAATTACCAGAGATAACACCAATAGTAAAACCAGAAGAAAAGGGAACTATGTTAAAGGAAGTGTGTAAAGCACTTGAAAAAGGTAAACCTTAAAGTCTTCAGCAAATGCCTTGATTGGTATATTGCAATCTTTACTTGATTTGTTTGTCATCAGGTTTTTGCCAAAAAGGCAACTGATTTACTTTTCTTTGTCTTATAAGTCATGTGCCTGCATGTTCCTCTTTAGTTTCTTGTATCTTGAATATGTTATAATTCATAATTAGACGAGAAGACCCAGGGTGTCACAACTCCTGTGTCAGAAGTTGTTTCTCCTGCAAAAGGTAGCTACTCAAAGGAAGGCTGGGAGATTTGGTGCTATTACTCTTCAGTTCTTAGTTTAATGTGTGATAATGTGTCTGTATGCTCATCTTTAAATGTTCATGGTCTATTTCTTCATTGTGATCATGACTTACTTTTATTTAAAGAACCAGAATTAGTGAAGAAAACTGAACCAGAAGTCCCAAAGCCAACTGTGGCTCCAGCTGAACAGAAAATATCACCTCCATCAAAAGGTATACAGCAAAACTGGAAGAACCATTTTCTGGTATAAAAGTCGGTCTTTGATATCATTTTTGTCTGTTTGTTTGTTTTGTATCTTCTTTTGTCATCATGTTTAAATGTTCTTTGACCAGTCCAATTACACCTTATTCCACATGTGGCTTTATTATTTTTAAATGGGATTATGGTATCGTTTTAATTAAAGAGCCAACTGTTGAAAGGAAACCATCACCTGAGGCACCAAAGCCAACCGTGGCTCCAGTTGAACAGAAAATATTGCCTCCTTCAAAAGGTATTCAAAGTCACACTGTGGTAGAACTCTTTTCTGGTCTGTTTGTTAGTCTTTGGTATGTGTTTGCTTGTTTTGTTAGTCTAATCTTTTTCTATGCTCATCTTTACATGTTCTTTGTCCAGTGAAATAATGTCTTAGTCCCATTTGTTATTCTTGCTTGTGATTTATGGCATTGTTTTATTTAAAGAGCCAACTGTTGAAAAGAAACCAGTTCCTGAAGTACCAAAGCCAACTGTGGCTCCAGTAGAACAGAAAATAGTATTTCCTCCAAAAGGTATTTAAAGCAAACATTTTTTGCTGGTCTGTAGTCTCTGCAATGAAGTGTGATTGTTTGTTCTTATTTGTGTTCATCTTTTTTATATATCAATGTCCAGTCAAATAACATCTTATTCCACATTTGTCTTCATTATTTTTGGTTGTGATTATGGTATTGTTTTATTTAAAGAGCCAACTGTTGAAAAGAAACCAGTTCCTGAAGTACCAAAGCCAACTGTGGCTCCAGTAGAACAAAAAATAGTATTTCCTCCAAAAGGTATTTAAAGCAAACATTTTTTTGCTGGTCTGTAGTCTCTGCAATGAAGTGTGGTTGTTTGTTCTTATTTGTGTTCATCTTTATATATATATCAATGTCCAGTCAAATAACATCTTATTCCACATTTGTCTTCATTATTTTTGGTTGTGATTATGGTATTGTTTTATTTAAAGAGCCAACTGTTGAAAAGAAACCAGTTCCTGAAGTACCAAAGCCAACTGTGGCTCCAGTAGAACAAAAAATAGTATTTCCTCCAAAAGGTATTTAAAGCAAACATTTTTTTGCTGGTCTGTAGTCTCTGCAGTGAAGTGTGATTGTTTGTTCTTATTTGTGTTCATCTTTAAAAGTTCCTTGTCCAGCCAAATAACATCTTACTCCACATCTGCCTTCACTATTTTTGGTTGTGATTATGGTATTGTTTTATTTAATGGTTGTGATTATGGTATTGTTTTATTTAAAGAGCCAACTGTTGAAAAGAAACCAGTTCCTGAAGTACCAAAGCCAACTGTGGCTCCAGTAGAACAGAAAATAGTATCTCCTCCAAAAGGTGTATAAAGCAAAACATTTTTCTAGTCAGTAGTCTTTGGAATGATGTGTGATTGTTTGTTCTTATTTGTGTTCATCTTTAAAAGTTCCTTGTCCAGCCAAATAACATCTTACTCCACATCTGCCTTCACTATTTTTGGTTGTGATTATGGTATTGTTTTATTTAAAGAGCCAACTGTTGAAAAGAAACCTGCAGTTCCTGAAGTACCAAAGCCAACTGTGGCTCCAGTAGAAGAGAAAATAATATCTCCTCCAAAAGGTATATAAAGCAAACAATTTTTGCTGGTCTTTGGAATGAAGTATGATTGTTTGTTCTTATTTGTGTTCTTCTTTAAATGTTCCTTGTCCAGTCAAATAACATCTTATTCCACATTTGCCTTCACTGTTTTTAGTTGTGATTATGGTATTCTTTCATTTAAAGAGTCAACTGTTGAAAAGAAACCATCTCCTGTGGCACCAGAGCCAACAGCAACTCCAATTGAACAGAAATTCTCTCCTCCTTCAGGTAGAGTCTCTGTTTTCATGTCTTCTGTGTCAGTTGTTATTGTTGTTGGTGTTCCCTTATGGATTTTTAATGTGTCTTTGTGGTCTTGTGAATTCTACTTTTTAAAGTATCTTTTGAATATTGTCATGTGAGTACATGTTTGTCTTAAAATACTTACTAACCAGTTTTACATTGTTTCTATGTTTCTTAATCAAAATTATGGATGTGAGGTGGTTAGTATGCACATTCATAACGAGAAAATTATTTAAGCAAACATTCACCTATTTTCTTAGCTCAATGTACTTTTTCTTCAATGGAACACCAAAGGAAATGTTTTATAGAATGTCTGAGCAGCTGTCTTTTATACAATGAAAGTAGATGTTGACCAGGAACTCTCAAGTTCCAAAAAATAAAGGCCAAAAAATGCATCATAGAAGTAGTCTATATGACTTGAGTTATATTCAAAGTTTTCTGAAGACATATGATCTGAGGAACAGATTGAAATTTAAGTTCATTACTGCAAATTTAACAGCCATGCTCACCATTCACTTTCACTGAATAAAAAAAGAACAGCTTGGACATAATGCTATAAATATTTCCTTTTGTATTCCACAGAAGACATAGTCATATAAAGCATTCTGAAAGACACACGGGGACTAAATGATGATGAAATTCAATTTTTTAAGTGAATTATCCTTCTAACTTGAGTGTATTGGTACCTGTTTAATCTGAAATGATCTCTGAAACAGATGCAGACAAGGGCCCTGTTACAGCTCCTGGACCTGCTGGCAAAGGTATGTTAATGTGCGAGTTACATGCCACAAATTAACTTACAAATGTTTTACTATTAAACATATTCAAATCAGTTATTTAGGCAACACATTTCACATGTCTGCTTGCTGTTCTGTTTGTTTTCTCATTTTTGTTAGCTTATTGTTTTTTGTTTTATTGTTCTTTTTTCTTTATTCGTATGCGTTACAGTTATGTTCACTACTGTCAGGGTTGAGGTTTATTTCATTTTAATTCCAACGCAGATGACTTAGCTTCAACCCTGCTGTGTGATATGTGTACAGGTGTCTTATGTCATGCTGATTGCACTGTCCATGTTACGTGATGCTGTGACCTTTATCGCCTCAGAAACAACTAGCACCACACAAGCACTTCTTAAACAAAAGAGTAAAATTCACATTAAGGAAGAGGAAAAACTGGAAATGCCAACCGTAAAGAAAGTAACCAGAAGATCAAAAGAACATCAGGAAGATCATGAAGTTATATCACTTAAGAAAATTAGCAAGATTCAGTGTGAAGAACTGCCAACAGAAGAGGGACCACTTCTCCGGAAAGTTGAGAAAGCTGAAATAGGTGGAGAGGAGATGGTGTATTCAAAGGCTGTTACTGAAGTCAAACTCACCAGCAGCTATGAAGTCACAGAAGATACTTGGTCATATAAAACTGCTGCAAAAACAGAGAAAATATCTAAAGGGGATGAAAAGAAGACAGAAAAATACAAGGATGTGAGGGAGAAGAAAGGGATTGCTCCTGAAATTGGTGGAAGAGAAGTAGAAAATAAGGGTAAACAAGGAACTAAAGTTCCAATGGAAGATGAACCTAAGATACCTCTGAAAAAGGAAGCTAAGTCAATATCAACTGAGAAAGAACAAGAAACTGTACAATTAAAACCTGTCGAAAAATTAGGTAAGGCTGTTGTAGGTCCCCAGAAAGGCAGCAACATAGACAGGAGCAAAGATAGTACTGGTGTCCAAAAACATGAAAGGCTTACAAAGTATGAGTCTGTTTCAAAGAAGGAAATAGATGTTACATCTACAGATCAAAAAACTAAAGAACCCATAATTCCAAAACCTGTTGTGGCTAAAGATGAAATCTCCAAAGAACCTGAGAAATTTCCAAAGAAAGCAAAGAGAATTCTTCCACATGATGAGAAGCCAGAAACTGTTGCTCTGAAACCATTTTCCAAAGAATTTCATGCTGATGTAACCGCTGAAATGGTTCCTCAAGAGCAAACTGAGAAAAAGCCTGTGGACATTAAGCGTCCAGAGAGACCGGAAACAATCCTGAAAGAGCCTCACATCCAGGTAAAAGAACCAGGAAAAAGTGAAAAAAAATATGAAGAGACTGAAAAGACCAAAAAGCTAGAGTCACCCCATGAGTATCAGCCCATGAAGAGTACTACTACTCCAGAAAAGGCACAGGAAAGTTCCAAAGATGAGGGGAAGGGAATAACTAAAAAGCACGGAGTTATTTCAACGGATGAAATGAAAAAAGAAGAGGTATCATTGAAACCTGTAGAAGGAAAAAGAATCGCAGAGAAAACTCCTTCACCAAAGATAGATAAACCTAGTCCTCAAGTCACTCCACTGATTAAAAAGATTCCAAAAGAGGATGATAAACCAGCAATGGCAAAAAAAATTGGTCTTTCACCAAACGAAATGGAGAGAGAAGAGGAAATATCATTGAAGCCTGTAGAACCTGCAGAGCTAAAAAAGACTCTTTCACCAAAAGTGGAGATACCAAAACCTAAACCCACTGAATCCATTCCAATGGAAAGAAAGTCTAGTGCAAAATCACCCAAGAAGATTTCACCAAAAGATTCACTTGAGTCTGTAATTCTGAAGAAGGTTTCAAAGACAGTCTCCCCCAAAGAAGAAAAGACTACTCAGGAACCTCCCTTAAAAACAACTGAAGACAAACTGCCAATGGTAAAGGAGTTGTCTCCTACTGTTCTGCATCTACAAAAGATTCCTACACAGCAAGAGGAGGTAGTATATGAGCAGGAGGTGGTGGATGGTGAAGAAGAAGAAACTTGGGGATGGGAACTTGCTCCTAGGGATAGTTATGGATCCGAAAACTTTGATGACGCCTTGGAGGATGGAGCTGTTGAAACCCCAGGAATGGGTGACAAGAAAGGTGAGATGGTGGCACCAAAAGCTCGCCACTGGTATCTTGTGACTCCCTACAAACTTTCCAAATAATATCAACTCAACTCATCATCCGTTATTACCCCTTAACAAGTGTCTTCATTTTTTAAGTGTTTAGTTGTCTTTGACATTGTGTGTACTTCCTTTGATTTATTCATTCTTTCATTCTTGGTTCATCAAACCCTCTTGATAAAATGTTGTGTGTCAGTGAAGTTCTGTCCTGTCATGTAACTGTTTGTCAATCTCATCTTCATTCCTTCGTCTTTATTCGTCATTTTCGTTGTGGGTGTCATTTGTCCTAGGCTCTGTTTTTCAAACTTTTTGTTTTATTGTCTTTGATTGTCATTAATATGCTCACATATTTTATATCCTGTGTATATAATTTATTAACCAATCATTTCAGATCCTTTGCAGTTTTACCATTTCAAGCCTTGCTTAATAGTATAACAATATTTCAAACAGATGGAAAACCAAAGGATGAGCCAGTTCCAGGCAGAGGCAGAGGGCTAAGACGTAAGTTCATAATATACAGTACATGCATAATATGCATTTATAATCTTACAGTGCATGTGTTCATTTTAAAGTTACATAAGAACAATTTAAAATAGTGAAACTTTTGTGTGATCAGAAATGTAATATTTTTTCTTTTTTACTGTAGCAAGACAAACTCCATCTCCTGGTGATGGTGGCAGGGGTAGAGGGCTGAAACCTGGTGGTGGAGGTGACAAGCCTCCAGGAGAATCACCATTTGGTTTCCAGCTCAAAGCTGTCCCCTTGAAGTTTGTAAAGGAGCTCCAGGACATTGTGTTACAGGAGGCTGAGTCCATTGGCTCCTCAGCTATATTTGAGTGCCAAATCTCTCCATCTACTGCTGTCACCACCTGGATGAAAGATGGAAGCAATTTAAGGGAGAGTCCAAAGCACAAATTCACATCTGATGGCAAAGACCGCAAACTGCAAATCATTGATGTACAGCTTTCAGACACTGGAGAGTACACGTGTGTTGCAAAGCTTGGCAACAAGGAGAAGACCTCAACAGCTAAACTTGTTGTAGAAGGTATTTGTGACTGCTATTCTCAAAGCGTCCTTTCTATTCACATAAAAAATGTATATGGTGTTGCCTCTAAAGACCATTAATGTTAATATGTTGGTACTAATAATGTATGATTGTTAAAGTTGCATTTCTTCTATCGTTTTAAATAGAATTACCTGTGAAATTCACAAAGAATCTGGAAGAAGAGACCTCCGTGATCAAGGGCCAGCCAATGTATTTGAACTGTGAGTTGAGCAAGGACAGAGATGTGGTCTGGAAGAAGAACGGAAAAGAAATAAAAGAAATTCCTGGCAAAATTCAAATCAATGTTATTGGGCTACAGCGTACCATCACAATCCAGGATGCAAACGATGATGATGCTGGTGTTTACACATGCGAGTGTGAAAACATCAAAACTCAAACTAATGTCAAGGTTATTGGTATGTACTTGACCGTTTTAACCTTCACAGCTTCTTAAGTTTCATAGATGTTTCTGTCTTCTTTGGTGAATTTAGAGCCGGTGTGTGAATTTACCCATGTATGTATTCAACAGAAATCATTAGAGACTGGTTAGTGAAACCTTTGCGGGACCAGCATGTGAAACCCAAGGCCACTGCTACATTCAAAGGCGAGCTCTTCAAGGACACACCTAACTGGAAGTGGTACAAGGGTAACGATGAAATCCCTAATGAGCCTACAGATAAGACTGAGGTGAAGAAAGAGGGTAAAGATATCACTCTTACAATTAAAAATGCCCAGCCTGATGATGTTGCGGAGTACGCTGTGGAGGTTGAAGGCCACAGATATGCAGCAAAATTAACACTTGGAGGTTTGTTTAAAAACAGCATCATCACCTGAGGACTGTTGATTTCTGCTTATATGACCATCTGAAAATGTTGTGTATAAACCTTTTCATCTCTGTTCAGAACGTGAAGCTGAGATCTTGAAGCCTCTTGCTAGTGTGGAAGTGGTTGAGAAAACAGAGGCCAACTTTGATACTGAAATTTCAGAGGATGATGTGCCTGGAGAATGGAAACTTAAAGGACAGGTTCTGACAAGATCACCGGTAAGTCCCTATTCAAACCCCTCAGGTGTCCTAAAATATTAGTCATTCTCAGTGCTGGGGAAGCTACTTTGAAACTGTGGCTTCCCAAGCTACAAACTAGTCATAATTTAAGTAGTTAAATGACCACTCTACCCATTTGGAGATGTAGTTAAAAATAGCTAAAAAAAATAGCTATTTTAAAAATAGCTTTTTAAGAGGGTGATATCTTTTTAGAAGATTTAAGTCAGTTTTATAATACAAACATTCTTTTTTTCCACACACACACACACACACACACACACGCAAAAGGGATGACATAAGTATTTACACCTAAAACAACTAGAAGAACAGTTTTCTGCTGAACAGTATTAATATCGGTATGTAATTTTTTATAACACATCATTCAACAAATTTGCTGATTCATAATTTTCTTCTACTTTAGACGTGTGACATCAGATCTGAGGGAACAAAACGATTCCTTACTATCAAAAATGTTCAGCTTGATCAAGCTGGTGAAGTTACATACCAAGCTCTGAATGC
>JAFVLL020015485.1:0-35945 GCA_021397915.2 Tor tambroides
CTTAACAACCGCAGACCTCACTAATGTAGTGCTGTTCCAACAAACATGTGATTGTGTCTGCCGAATATTTTTTCTGTTATTCGGATAAATCCATTTTTCGTTTTGAAGCCATTATCCGTGCCTTTCCGAATAAGGTATTCGGCTTCGGGCACATCCCTACCTAGGATAGTGGCAAATTTTAAAAATGTAAAATTACAACTAATTAGTATTTGGGGTGAAAGTAATTACTCTTTTAATACGTCATAATAATTGACTTTTGTTGTAAATATGCCTGACAAGACACTAAATGACATTTTAGTGGGTGTCTTCTGTAAATCAGGCGAAAATGCATGATATTTATTTTTTACTCAGAAAAACAAAAACAAAATTGCAATTAAATTAAACAGAAAACATTTAAATTTTTTATAGGAAAAACAACAACAATTTAAATCAGTATTACACTTGTTTTTATGCTTAAACCCTTTTTCATCTTTGACCCATATATATATATATATATATATATATATATATATATATATAAAAACACACACATATATATGTATGTATTTATATATGTATTTTTTTTTCCTTCCCCTCCACAGTGTACTCTGAAAGCTTAAAACATCCAGCCATCACAAACTTTCCCTTACATGATCGTATAATATTTGGTCTAGTTTGATACCAACAATAGTATAGTACCTTTATCATCGCTGAACATTTCACAATGATTAAATCCATTCTGTGGTGTTAGATTTGGGGTTTTTACACTTTTTGTACAATTAATCTTGTGCAATTGTACAATTAATGACATGTCCATGGAAAAGTCAGAACGTCAAAGAAATCTGAATCAACAAAGAACTGTATGAATAACACCTACAAAAAGTAAACGTGTTATCACACAAACAGTTATCAAATCAAACATCTGAGATGGACATGATTTGTAGTAGCATGGAGATGCTTCACTTACTTAGATACATGGCTAAAAATAAGATCCCAAAGATGACACAACCTACACCAATATAGCAGAATGCGAGTACAGCATCTGCAGAGGCTATAGCAGTTCAAATACATTTCCATTAGTCATGCTATTATTAAATCATGTTTACAATTGGGTCATTCTGTGTCAAATCAACCAAATTTCAGAAACCTCTCCAACTCATTTTTTTTTTAACTACCATAACTGTAGTGCTTATAAAATGAATTCATACTTACAAGCATCTAGCACACTAACTTCAAGATTTGCATATAACGGCTATTCAGAATGTCATACGTTCACATTTCAGCAGTATGCACCGTGCAGAGTATATAAATTGTTTGTATGTACAACTAGAACTCAGGGCATGTAATGTGTCCCACAATGCCTGAAGCTTTTCAGTGTGACGAATGAATCAGTAGTCACGATTTCTGCTTTTGGATTTAATCAAATTGCCATGAGTTACACAAAATTCAATTAAAATGTCAAAACTAACCATGTTTTATTTTGAAATGATAAATGGACATTATTTGCTAAATGTACTCCTAGTAGTCAATAATTTAAAACTCTATATGAACATGCCAACATTTAGGCCTATTCTTTGCATGATGTAACGCAAGATAGTCGATGGAATGAAGTGAAGAAACAAACAAATGGATGGGGGTTTGTGACCGGATCTTCACAGAAGATCAAGGTTTACCCAAATTATTATAGCAGACTCATGACAGGCATGATTTTAAATAGAACTGCACAAAAGTAAATGTAAAAGTTATTTTTTGTCTACATTTTTAATTTTGGCACACTATCAAGGTGACATTCAAGGCACTTCCTTTGATACATTCAGGAAATAAGATGGAGCATGATAATCCTTCAACAAAAATAAACTAATTTAGTCACAATTTCAACATCCAATTGAGGCTGACACAATATTTACAAAGGTTTCCTGCATTTAAAATTTATTTCATTTTATGTTCTCTAAAAACTCATGCATTATCAATTGTTCTTAACCTATTGTACAAACTACTTTTTCAAAAAAATAAAAAAAAATATCACTTCCTTTCCCATGGCAATGTGACAAAAATGGTTTAGCCCCTGCCTGTTGCATTGTGGGGTCAAATAGTTCTACAGGGTCAGTGTAGATTTAGAACACAAGGGAAATAGTTTTACATCAGCAGTGTTTCCTGACTGGTAATTCCACAAGGATTTTAGTTGTATAACATACACAAAGATTTTAGAATGTTTTCAGTGATCTATCAGTGAGAAGGAATTACGTGCGTAAGAGTAATTTTTGCAACAACCAAACAAAACAACACTGCTGAACTCAAGAGTGCATCTATTCAACCTCTCCATTCATAGCAACCAAAAACTTAAGTATCTACAATTAATAATCTTTATTTACAGCTCTCTATATGAAGCATACAGACTTTATTAGAGCTACAAAAAGACAAACGTTTCACTGAAAAATGCAAAGACTACACAATCTTCTAGGTCTCGGGTGAAGTCATTATGCACATTAACAACGATGCGGGACAAATAATGTAATTTAATGTAAAACTATGCGAGTGGTGCGGAATGTTTTTTGTCGCATGAACATATCAATTTGCTTTCTCACGTCACTAGATTTAAATATGCAACTTCACTGGCTAACAAATGCATTAAAGTGACCAGCTGGACATAAACTAATGCAAATAGATGGTAACAATCGTGACATTAAATATTTGGGTCAGACTTGCGTGTGTTTTGGTCACACTTTAACCGCTTGAGGTACTAATAATGTTTGGATCCTTTCAGCCTCGATAGCAAACATACCGCTGTTCTTCACTGATGCAACATCCAGAAAACAAATTAATTACTTTATAATGATATGAAAATATGTACTGTAGTGTACTGTATAGACCAATTCAGAGTAGATGTCACAGTGTAAAAAACACTGGTAACAAGTGGAAGTAAACAGGTAAAATCCATGTAATAAGAGAAAAAAATATGTGTGTGTATTTTGATGTCAAAATCGGAATGTAAATCATTTTTATAGAATATTGTCGTCAAAGATGGCATTTGAAGCTAAACGCAGACGTTTTAACGGACATACTATGGATCAAAACTGCTATGATTACTCACATATGCTGTTCATAGGGGACGTATTGTATTAGCCCTACAGTTACAGAATTAAATATTATTTAAACCTATTACTAGTTATTTTCTCACAATTCTGACTTTTTTTCGCAAATGCAAGTTTATATCTCCTATTTTGTACTTTATAACTCGATTTAACTCAAAAATAGTGAGTTTGTCAATTCTGAGGGAAAAAAAGCCAGAAGTGTAGGATATAAACTCCTATTCTGAGTCGAGGGGAAAGGAAGCCAGAAGTGTGGGATATAAACTCCTATTCTGAGTCGAGGGGAAAAGAGAGAATGACGAGTTGTTTTTCCTTATTAGAATTGTGAGGTATAACCTTGGAATTATGAGAATAAAGTCAGAATTTTGAAATATAAAATCAAATTTACTTTTTTTTTTTTTTTATTCCATGGCTCTTCCAAGTCTTCCAAGACTGCCACTTGAAAACTGTCATTTTCTGCCACCAGATAGGCTCCGCCCACAAAAAAACCCATCATCCCTGTTTCAGATCTGTAAGACTATCCCACTATCTAACGTCATTTTTGTTGAACAACAGTGCTTATCGCTGGGTGACAAGCTCTTGTAATATGCGGAGAACATTTTGAAAATGACATCTAATCAATATAACCTATAATCTTTTTTAATCTAACTACTTTGTAAGACATCCGTGTAATTCTCAAGGCGTAAAGGCTATCTCTCCCGGGTTTTCTGCAACCTTGATGTGCGCGCATCCCAAATGTTTACAAACCTATAACTGGTCTATACGATTTCGCTGTCTCTGTTTTATAGCCGAATTTGCAGTGTCATTCTCTGTTCAGCGTGCAGCCCCATGTGTCAAAACAAACAGTACGATCAGTGTCAGTGATCACCTCTAGAGGCCACTCTCATACTATATAATGACAACAGACCCTCAGCAGCTCCAGAAACTAGCAGTATGGATTTATGCCCATAACGATAGTTCCAGCAATCGACTAATCGGTGCCGATTAATTGGCAAATTGGATCAACCGGTTGATCAAAATCAATTTCAGCTGACACCAACTCAGTCTTTTGTTTGTACATACCTGTAGTACCGCGACTGGAGGTACGTCGAGCAGACAGCTTTGGAGACATGACTGGCTGAGCCAAAGTCTATGACTTTCACCCGGTAGGGCTGCCGTACAGGGTCCACCAGCATGATGTTCTCAGGCTTCAGGTCCGCGTGGATCAGTCCCATTGCCTTCAACTTTTTTAGCGCAGTGGCCACTTGCTGAAGAATGGGACGGATTACCTTCAGAGGTAGCGGGCTGAATTTGTTCTGCTTGAGGAAGTCATACAGGTTTTGCTCCAGCATCTCAAACACGAGGCAGGTGTGGCTGCGGTGCTGGAAACACTCGAAAGCTCGCACCAGATTATGCTCATCTGCATTCTCGCTGCTGAGACGTGCCAGGATGCCTACTTCAATCTGGCCCTGTCGTGCATATGATGGATGATTCTTTAGGATCTTCACTGCCACAATCTCATTGGTGCCTCGTTTCCAGCATTTCACTACCTGGCCGAAAGTACCACGGCCGAGGAAGTCTAATACCTCGTAGGTGTTCTTCAAAGAGCAAAGCAACTCATGCTGCACCAATTGGTAGTCTCCATCCCCGTTTCCAGAATTTCCACCTTGCTTTGTAGGCCCTCCACGGACTGCCGCTGGCACCGCAACTGGTGGGTTTCCCAAATTTGACTGCAACATCGCGGGTAACATTGACAGGTCCTCTACAATCTGCATGGCGCTCCCCAAGTTCTCCAGCTCCCCGCTCTTACGTTTCAGCCCGCATCTGTGGGAGCTGTCTTGCAAGTTAAAAACTCCACAGTCTTCCCGGTCACCCTCGTCTTCTCCTCCACCACCTTCGTCACCTTCGCCTTGTCCTCCACCTCCTTCTTCTTGACTGTCGCTTCCCTCTCCCCTACCCCTTCCAACTGCCCCTGTAGCTCCACTGCTGCAACCCTTTCCTTTTTCCTGGTGCTCTGGCTCCTTATCCTGAGAGGCGACACCCCCTTTTTGCTGCTGTGCCGCTGTGGTGGTATGCTGACGTCGCACACCGCGTACAGCAGCTGTTTGCAATGGAAACTCCTGCCCGCGATGTCTGCCAATCACAGAATCTCGTGTCTTAAACGAAGCGTTGATTTTTGACGGGTAAGCAATGCCAAGGGTTCTACCATTCAAGTAAGTCTGTGGGTAGGCCCTCTCATGGTAAACACAGTTACTGGGCTCAACTTTGAGTTTCTTCACACTACAAAAGGCACTTGTCTGAGTTTGAAAAACATGTGGTGGGTAGACCAAGACTTGTGAGGCCATACCTGTGAACACAAGAAAAACAGATACAGATCATGCTCCACTTTCAACCAATAAAATGACAAATTGTAAGATCTGAACATTTTCAAAGAAACACTGAACATTTGAAATCCCTGGTCTCTATTCACTACTAACTTACAAAATGACTAATATCTGTAGAGGTGTTTTCCTAAGTTTGTTGTGTGACATCACAGGTGTCCACTAACTAAGTGTAAACAACTTGTCCTACTGCGTGCATTGGCTTGCATCATCAGGGTGGCATCATACTTGACCTTTGCTCCTATGCTACAGCAGCAAACAGCAGGCTGCCTTGAGCAGCCAATGACAGGCCAAGATAATGATACACTGCAGCGGAAGGTTGAGTTCCTCCCTCCAACACCCACCAACCCTCCTTCCATAAATGCCGTAAAGGGAAACAACTAACTGCTCACAGGTTCAAATGACCTTTTCATATCGGTTTCCACGAATCGGGGTCTCTAGGCAACAGCTATTTCAAAATGAGCATTACTGCGTGGGGAAAAAAAGAGACACCAAAGGCACAGTATCATCTGCGCTTGCATAGCTTCTCTATTTTCAATAAATATCCAACTGAGGAAGGACACTGACTTGCATGAAGTAAAGCAAACTGCTGTCCTTGAGTCACAAGTTGTGGTACTAATGTAATTAAATTATTTACACTTTACTCTAGGGTCAAACCCATCTTTGAGAAAAAAAAAATGTTAAGGAAAGGGAACAAGATAAGACTGTACTTTCTGCAACAGGCCAACACATGACCACAATTTTGAAATGATGCGTTGTGGCTTGTCCAACTCTAAATAAGGGCTGAAGCACACTCAAAAATCTCGAGAGTAACTTTTCTACAGAGTGCAAACAGCCAACTGAGGTGTAGTGAGTGAAGTGAGAAAGGGTATAATATGAGAAATCATAACATAAAGAAAAGACAGGCCAGTCCAAGCAGAGAAACAAAAATGAATGAATATTAACCCAAACAAATATTGCTGCTGACAAGAATCACATTACAGATCACCACTGCATGTTCTTAGTTATCCAATTTACCTATTTAGCAAAAATAGTAATTAATACAAAAATAATAAACATACATCTTAACACTGAACATCCGCTCTTCACTACCATATGAACACAAACTTTTCAATATTAATTCACACTAACTATTACAATGTCAGGCTATTTGTTATTTGACAATTATCATGTTCATACCTGTCTGTTTTACTTTTACTCTACAGAAGTACTAGAAATTGATTCTGGCTGTCTTTATGCAACTATGTAAAATTACTAACAGAATCGGATGGCTGGTTAAGATTTGCTCAAGTCATAAAATTAGGATATAAGGGTATTTAAGGAAGAAAAATGCATCTCTAAAAAAGAAAAGGAGAAAAACCAACAACAACAAAAAAGTATCATGGAAACACCTTTTTTCCCCCCAACATAATTTTATTTTAAGGTGATTTATTCTAAAATAAATCAGAATTTCACACTGTCACAAAAGTTAACACTGCAGGACCTGTGGGATTCCTACTCCTTGTGAACATTTCTGCTAAACAGAATGCAAACAAGTAGCTTAGTGTTCCTCATTTAAGTAAGTAACCTGTTTCAGTCATCTACATCAAATCAAATGACCTTAACCCTCTTTAAACTGCAAGCTAAAGTATTTTATTGGTGTGTAACAAACCTCCTGAAACATATTTGTGTTAACTAGATAAGAAAAACAAACCAAATCACCACCTGTCACGAACTATAAGGTATAAATTGGTGAATGAAAAGCAACACTTCCAAGGTGTTAATGGCAGTGGAAAATAAATATCGCAAGCAAACCAACTAGTAACTGCAGGCCTCCAGTGTTTCCAGTGCAAAGGCATGAAAGAAACCCAAATCAGTAAAATGTTTTTTTTTTTTTTTTTTTTTTTTTTAAACTCCCATTTACAATTCTCTTAAACGACTCACACTTTCCTGGCACAATAGAACAATGCATTTGATAATTGCAGTTTGCTCGGTTTTGACTGCATTCTAAATACTGCGTGACATGAAAACAGTGACAGAGCATTTTGTCATGCTAACCTGCTACCTTTGTCACAATCCTAAAAAAGTTATTAATTTAAAAAAAAAAAAAAAAAAGTTGTCAGTGTTGCTACTTTGTAGTTATTCCTCATCACTGCAGGTCACAGTTTTTAAACATGGCATATTAACATTCCAAATTCCTGAATGGTTGTATATATTTACAATTTAAATGGCAAAAAAAACAGTCTCATGTTGCTGGATCTTACCAAGAAAGTGAATTATGTCCAGTCACTTAGTCACTATAAATTGCTATCAGTGTGAACAGTGATCCCCCCCCCTAAACTAGCACAAACCCCATCCCCCATTACATTTTTCATGTCAGTCATAAGGCTGATTGCTTACACAACAACCCATAACCAATACTATACTAAACAATACTAACCCATAACCCTATCCTAAACCCTAAGTTAATAACAAACCCCACAATGCAGCTAATTTCATTGGTCAACTCAATCACGCTGTAGTGTGTTTAGGCACCACGTAATTTCTACAGACGGGGACACCCCCCGGAACTCAATTTCTACTGAAGGGGACCCCCAAGGACCACTTGCTTAGGGCCCCCACAACTCTAAACATACCCCTGCAATCATAAGTATAGATTTAGCAGAACATTCTGATAGACAGCATTACTGTTTGTCTCGACCTGATTCATCCATGAGGTTACTTAACTCTGAACTGAGTCTATGAAGTCTGAACTTTTCTTGACAGATGACCATGTGATTAAGTTGACTGGTAAAATTGGCTACAGCCAGGCCAGATTTGGTCTTAACTGGTCTAGGGGGAAAAAAAACATGTGAACACCCATGAAGAAAGTCAAGGTCTGATTATGGTGGGGACAGCATATATCTTATTTGCTGACGGCCTTTCAGCGTGTTCAATTAGGCTGACCGCACACTAGACGATTTTCAAATCTTAAACCATTTTAAAACCATGGGAGACCACACACACATGAAGACAGCTCAACCGATTTTTAGCCTTATAATCCTCTGAACGCACAAATTGGCCGATTAAACCACGCCGCGCGGCCACACACTTGTTGATTTTAGGAACGATTTCACAGTGAAACGTGATCTCACGGATACTCACGAGATCAAACATGAATTGAGAAGAAAAACAAACGGAGAATAATCAACGTTTTCAGCTGGCTCTCCTGGCATGCATTCTGTTTCACAGTGAAAAACAATGTATAAAAAAGAATATGGGTGATGTACTCTGCTTTTGTTGCATTTTTGTGGCTGGCAAGTTTGAGCTATAGAAGCATGCAACATCCGGTAGGTGACACTTGCTCGCTGTCATTGGCTATCGAGGGTATCACGTCAGAGGCAGCCGATCAAGAGTCGTAAATATCAAACATGTTTTGAGTTCAGGGACGCTCCGTTTCGATCGGGAGCAGTTAAATAATCGTAATGACACCACACAATTTTTTGGACAAAAAAACATTTGCGACAAGCCTCGAATCGGATCACATCCCCGAACGTTCGGGGGTGCAAATTCGGCTTAAAATCGGCCTCAAAATCATCTAGCGTGCGGCCAGCCTTAGGGAAAATCTTGTTCCTCCTTGAGAAAAAGAGAGGAAAAAAAAAATCAAAGCAAAGGGAAGAAGTTGTTACAGGCAACAAAGTCCCCTGTTTTGAAGGAAAACGCAAATGCATATTTACAAAAGCCCACAATCCAATCAAACAAATTTATTTTCGTTGGAAAAATAAGTCAGACAGCAATGTATTCAGCAGGGCTGAGTAACAGACAAAAAAAAATAGCTTTTAAACTATTTAAGTCTTAATGTTCTAGTTTTGTTAAAGAGAATAATGCATTAAAATAATCATTATAATTTTGATGTCAGTTCATCTAATAATCATCAATAAAATGAAATTCAATTTCAATACTCAACATATCCTAGTACGCAGATAAAAATTCATTACTTTGTTTTCAAAAGATAACTTTCTTACCCCATTAAATCACTGTACTCTAATCTCACTTTCTAGTGTCTAGTGTGTTCAATGAAATGGCAAAATTTTCCAAGATGCCTGGTTTACACACCCTTACCACAGTAAAACTTTGGAAATTTGTGGGGAAACCCCATGAATCATCTGGTTTCGAGATCAGAGAAAAATATATGGTACTTCTGAGTTGGGTTGGAAAAGCTTGACCAGTGCAGTTTAATTCATGAACAAACATTAACGATTTGTTCCTTTTTAATGAATCAGTCAGTGAGTTCATGAGTTACTGGATTATGTGAACTTAAGTCCATGTCCTAACTGAAAGTACTTCCAGTGACAACCAATTTGTCTGTCAACCAATTTGCCTTCCAGTGACAACCAATTTGTTTCCACTAAGCAATAGGGTTGTGACGGTGAGGAAATTTTCCCACCGGTTGATTGACATGTGACAACACCGGTAATACCGGTATCACCGTGGTGGGGGTGGGGGTCGTTTGAGTTTTCCCTCTTTTCCTTGCGTTCCTTCGGTTTTAAATAGCCTGCAAGCACCGTGGGCGTTTTACTTTCACTTTCAAATTAGCGGCAATTGGGCTTCAAGCAGTTGTTTGCTTTTAGTTTGTTTGAGTTTTCCCTCTTTCCCTCACTTTCCTTCACTTTTAAATAGCCTAGTTTGAAAAAGCACCGTGCGCATTGTACTTTCACTTTTAAATTTGCGGAAATTCCTTATCAAGCAGTTGTTTGTTTTTAGTTTGTTTGAGTTTTCCCTCTTTCCCTGACTTTCCTTCACTTAAATAGCTTATAAAAGCATTGTGCGCATTTTACTTTCACTTTTAAATTAGCGGCAATTCAGCATCAATTGCCTGAATTCAATTCAAGCAACAACAAAATACAAAGTAGAACAGAACTTTTATTAACAAAACGAATAAAAATACACTATGCTATGCCTAATATAAAATAACAAATAACTTACACAAAGTTTAAATAGGTATACAAAACTAAAAATCAGTAAAGAATGATGAACACAATTTTGAAACGTAGAACGTTTATTAGCAAAACGAATAAGAATGTTTGGAGGCACGGACAGCATACACCTTCATGCAAAATAATTGGGGACGCACGATAAATATCGGGCGATATTTAATGCGCATCTTGTCAGTAAAGCCGGTTCTGTAATCAGCGGTAAATGCCATCACGTGCGTGATTTCACGTTGAGCAGCATTTACTACACAGAGCCGTTGTTCACTGACAAGCTGCGCAAATCCACGTTCATTATCAGCGTGGTTTTGCGCAGCTTGTCAGTGAACAACGGCTCTGTGTAGTAAATGCTGCTCAACGTGAAATCACGCACGTGATGGCATTTACCACTGATTACAGAACCGGCTTTACTGACAAGATGCTAGGGGTGTAACGATACGTGTATCGTGTATCGAACGATTCAAGTGATGATTTGGCAAGTTCCAAATCATCCTTATCATCCTTATCCCCTTGGAGTGGGGACTTTGGAGCGAGCAGGGCACATGCCTGCCATTATTTAGTCGTTTAGAACGCACTTGGTGAAGGGAGCGATCTAATTTCCTCATTATCTTCAGCTGGGATGTTCTCGTGACAACGCAGAACGGTGTCCGTCAGCAGATTCGCTGATGGACACCGGCATAAAAAAAAAATTACATTTTAAAATTTTTTATATACATTATTTTTATATATTATATAGCATATTTTAAAAACGTTTTAAAATATAAAATGCATGTGTATTTCCAACAGTTATGCTAACAACAATAAAAAGACATTTATGACATTAAAACAGCGACATCTGCTGACGGACAGCATGCTGCGTTGTCACGGGAACATCCCAGCTGAAGATAATGAGGAAATTAGATCGCTCCCTTCACCAAGTGCGTTCTAAACGACTAAATAATGGCAGGCATGTGCCCTGCTCGCTCCAAAGTCCCCACTCCAAGGGGATAAGGATGATAAGGATGATTTGGAACTTGCCAAATCATCACTTGAATCGTTCGATACACGATACGCGTATCGTTACACCCCTACAAGATGCGCATTAAATATCGCCCGATATTTATCGTGCATCCCTAAATATAATGAAAAAAAAAAACAGTTTAAATAAAATAAAAATCATCAAATGCTGTGGAACCAAATAAATGAGAAACGAATGTTTAAAAAAAACTTCCATTATCACGTAGATTAATGGCAGAAGTCAACATGCTTTTCAAAATCCAATATATTTTTAAAACAGGTGCTTTTACATTTCGTTTTGAAACTCTTCTGCCATTGTCTTGTCTTTTTCACCTCACTCTTCTTGTCAGTCAGCTCAACTCACTCTCCTCAGGTGATAAATGAAATCTGATCTGTGATGCGCGACTGTCGTTCGTTCGGTGCGCTGCATTGAGCAGCCGCGTTCAGTTTTAATTGTAGTGTCCTCTAACTGAACTAAAATAAAATCAAAATCAAAACGACAGCGGGGGACGGTGCCGCGGTGGGCAAGTGACGTAACCGGTGTTGCGGTTTAACACCGGTATCACCGCCAACACCGTCTATCGCAGCAAGCCTACTATGCAACTAATCAATCAAAATCACAGCCAATCAGAAGATTGTATGGGCAGGCTGTCTCTGTAAATGCACTGCATTCTTGCAATCCGCAACAAAAACGAATGTGTCTACATAATCGATGTCGAATTTGCGTGAAATTCATCACACTGTTTACATTCATCCCCAATCCCCTACCATGTTTCACACAAAACTAAACAAAAAAATATTTGACTAACCAGAAAATAATCAATATATTGGAAAATAAGGGGAAAATATTGGTAGATTAATCGACTAACCTGAAAAAAATAAACAATGGATTAATGGATTATCAAAATAATTGTTAGTTGCAGCTCTAACTCTACGCTGACTTTAACTGGAAAACTGAGTATTAACCATTGTCCTCTTGCATTAGCGACACACTATTTTCCTGTTTAATATTGTAAAGCTGCTTTGACAAAATCTGTGTCGTATGAAGTGCTATATAAATAAAGGTGACTTGACGTTTTTGTATTAAACATCATAATTTTAGGTCACAATCACATTTTCTTTTCCATTTTTAGGTGAACGATCACTAAGTTGTTGTTTTGTTTTGTTTTTTTCATTCCTAAATTACCTTTATCCTCCACTAGCTTATTTTAAATGATCCTGCAAATATTAATTTTATCATCTTCCAGGTGAAAAACCTATATCCAATTGGTCTCCTCTACAAGCTTCTTGATTTGTTATCACTGATGTCTGCAGTATACATTGTTTACCATAAAGTTCAATATTTAATTCAGGGGGTCTGTTCAAATCCCTAGCCCAAGTAAAGTAACAATAACAGTGACAGTTGGCAAACACTAATAATAAATCAACTCAAGAAACAGTCAGAAAGTTTCCAGGGCCAGGACTCAAAGGGAATACAATCCTTTAGTATACAATTGAAGATATCAGAATATGAAAAATATCGGCCACACAATGAAAGTCAGTGGGGTCCAGTGTTGTTTTTTTAGACCCCACTAAACTCATTGTACAGGCAAAAACTGTTGAAACATTCTTTGAAATTCCAAGTAAAGCAGATTTGGAATAATATGAACTATTCCTTCTATAACTGACAAAAGGAAACAACTCTGTTAACACCATGTTTGTGTTAGTTTATGGTGGGAGGGGCTGGAGTTCAAGGAGTTACTGGATTGTGAACTTAAAATCAGTATAACTCCATGTCCTAACTGAAAGTACTTCCAGTGACAACCAATTTGTCTGTCAACCAATTTGCCTGTCAACCAATTTGCCTTTCAGTGACAACCAATTTGTCTCCACTATGCAACTAATCAATCTAAATCACAGCCAGTCAGAAGAGTGTATGGGTGGGCTGTCTCTGTAAGTGCACTGCATGCATTCTTGCAATCCGCAACAAAAACGAACGTGTCTACACATTCAGAATATGAAAAATATGGAAGATATCAGAATATGAAAAATATTGGCCACACAATGAAAGTACTCATTGTACAGGCAAAAACAGCTGAAACATTCTTTGAAATTTCAAGTAAAGCAGATTTGGAATAATATGAACTATTCCTTCTATAACTGACAAAAGGAAGCAACTCTGTTAACACCATGTTTGTGTTACTTTATGGTGGGAGGGGCTGGATCTCATATCAGGGGTCAAAAAGCAAGGCAATAAGTGATCTGCACTGAATGCATGCACAAGAACGCAAGGCCATAAAGCAAGATAAATATTAAAAATAAGTTTTCCAATACTTCAAACAATACAGAACAGGCAGGGTTATAGTCAAACAACAAAAAAGCCATTTCTGAGCCACCCCTTAAAATGTAAATTCCATGGAGTCATAGCATGTACTGTTGTCAGGTCTATTTTGGTCGCAAGCCTCACCACAGTGAGTAACACAGGCCGGAGCGGGCCGTTGGTGTGGACATGTCTCTGCACTCAGCAGAACTCAAATGGCAGCCAGGCTATCGTGTGACTCCTCTATTGAACTTCCCCCGCCACTAAATGAGCTCATTCTTCAGAAAAAGCAAAGCCCTGCTGGTGAAAACAGCCTTACCCACCATACAACAAGGAACATAAAACACTCTGTCTGTCTCTAGGGTCGCCTTAAAACGAAAACTAGCAGATTACAAAAACTCACAGACAATCAGCCCTAAAATAAAAATTGTCATCATTTATTCATCGTCATGCCGTTTCACACCAATATTACTTGCATTCTTCTGTGGAACATGTAAAGTGATTTGTGAAGACTATCCTGGCCATGTGCATGAGGACTGAGGCTGTCAAGCACCATATATTAAGTTATTTTTCACTGATAAGTGGGCTGTTAAACAGATAGTTAACCCTAAATGAAAATTCTGTCATAATTTACATTTCATTTCAAACCTGCATAGCTTTTATTCTTTTTTGTGAAACACAAAACATCTTTTTTGAATTTTTTTTTTAGTGAAAGTCAACTGTTGCCTAAAAAGCTAAAAAATCTAGTGGAAATATAGTACAAAGTTGAATTGACTACTGTTAGCAATTTTGGAACTTAACATCCCCAGGTCTTCACTTTCATTGTATTGAAAAGAAGGCCAGGTCATCCTTTAAAGAAACAATGTTTGTGATCCACAGAGGAGAGTCATTTGGGTACGACATGACTTACATAAGCTTCCTCATTTTGTGGTGAAATATTCCTTTAATCCCCACTGTAAAAATAATCAGCATCACTGTGTTTATGTTTTATTTCAACAAGACAAACAGCCCTCACTTTAATCCGATATTGAAAAAAAATCTGGCAAAGCACTATGGGTAATGTTATCACCCCACATGATTTTTTTTTTTCTCATGCATAGTAAACGAGTCTATTTTTATTTAACACTTGACCTATTCCACTGCAGATGCATGCCGCCTCAAAACAACCTCAATTAGCACTTTTAAAAATCCCAATGCACTCTGTTGAGGACAAGAGCCTTTCCTCGGGAACTCAGTTATCTTCTCTCATTACTTACTCGTATTTATTTTCCTTCTTATGAACATATTTATACCCTAGGTAAACCACTTTTTCAACACCCTTTAGCGCTAATTTCAGTATTTAAGTTCCTCTAAACTCTTGATCTGGTCAAGAGTTAATAAATCTCTGGGTTGTTAAAGACTAAAGGTTTCTTGGTCTTAAAACTGCTGGAACTGTAGCACGCTACAGTAACTTTCGTTACATAACAGCAATGTTGAACTAAAATTACTAATGCATTAATAGATGTGCAACTAAATGCACTGCAACTATCTGAAAATGACAAGCAACTAAGTGATTACACACATTCTATTTATGCATCTGTCTTTTTTACTTGTTACATACCAAAGTTAGGGTGTATCAATTGACTGTGTGTCAAATGCTAGAAAAAGCTGTCTACCTACACATGATGCACAAATGTTACCCATAAATCAAATCGAATTAAAAACGTTATCATTGTCGCAGGTAATAATCGCACTTTGCAACGCGTCTATGATTCCCAAAATAAGTCTATGTAGGAAGCTCACTAGGATTTGACACACAGCCGATGTGATCATCCGTTTTGGTTTTGACTGTTCCATAAACGACCCGAGATAGTTAACGATCAACAGTAAAACAAAATCGCTCCGATTAAAAAGTCTCACCTTTCACAAGGACTAACAGTAGCTTTAATCCAGGTCTTCTCCAATCATTTTACACACTTCAACTGAACTCACAGCATGTAGATGTGTGTGTCTCATACTGCTGCCATCTTGTCCTGAGTCCACAGCACCATCACCCACATTTTACACCTCAAATATCTCAACAATACACGCGATCCACGACACAGAACCGAGTCCGGGGTTTTGCAGTGAAGCTGGAGCTCTGCTTTTGGTGGTATGGGCGGTTGAGCCCATGTTGTGTGCGGGGAAGAGCAGCACTGACAGTCGATATCATGTCACTGTACACTCACTCACTCAGCTGCCCGAGGAATGTTTGCTGCTTATGACACTGCGTCAGGCCGAACTAATCGAGTGAGGAGGGAAACAAAACACTCGATGCAGACATGACGGCAACCCTTAAAAAACAGTAACCATAGTTACAGCAATACACAGTCGTTAGTTGCTAATGTCAGATATAATACGTGAGATGGCCCTGAAACACTATGATGCTTTTAGAATGTTTTCCGTCATTCTTTTTATGTATACCCTTGTGAGAAAGTGTGCTTGATTTTATTGAATGTACACTTGTAGTGTACTTCAAATCTTAAAAAAAAAAAAACATTTTTTTTTAATAAACTGTACTTGCAGATAAAGTACAATGTTTCTTAACACATTTAAGTACACATTTAAAAAGAGCATTTTTGTAGCTGGTAATGTTAAATTAAACATCTTTCTATAAAGCACATTGTTTTAATAATCTTTTGTCATGCTTTAAAATACACTTCTGTTGATGTGTTGACATATGAAACTAAATCATGTAATGTGATGGGTAATTGTGATGGGTAATATCAAGTTTCCACAGTAAAGGATCATCTCAAAATGTCAGCCACCAACTCCAGAGATGCTGTTTGTTGTTAATGACCTAAAAGTGCAAACTAAATTTTCAACGCTTTCACTAAAGATATTAATTGGTGTAAACCTGTTGCTGACACAATATTTATAATTTTAAAGCAGCTGAAAGAGACAGAACAGCTGCAACTTCTTAAGTAGCCTGCATTCAAGCAAGGTACTTCAATTTGCTTTTAATATCAGTTTGATGATTTAAGCGGCTTCTTGTTTCTATATGTGTATAAGAACACATCTCAAGACATTTGGTCTGTCATGTTTGACCAGCTGGCTACAGGGTAATCTTTTCCTCCTAATACTGGCTTGTTTTTGGTAACAGGATGTAACTGTGGGATGGAAGTGGTCGCTGAATCACTCTGAATCAATGGTGTAATACTGACATATGTGTTGAAAGAACTGTTCAGTGCATCAACAGTCATAATGTTTGTTTGTTTTTTTTCTTTTGAAAAAGAATTGCACGATAACATACTTTAAATGTATGTTAAAGTAAAGAATTTATCATTTAACAACACTGATACACTGTCATTTTATGTCACAGTGTTTGCAAGGCAGCATTTTGGTTGTGGTTTTTTCTAACCCCTACTGAACTTCTACAACTAAAAAAAAAAAAAAGAAGGAAAAATCACATAGTTCACTATTTTGCCTCATACTGTTAACCTGGTTTCCTACGACATCTGTTTGCCCTGAATGTATTGAAGCAAAGGTCTGTCCAGCTGCTTTGACAACAGGTGTGACCGAGAGGCTTCACCATATCAATGTCCTGCTGGCTTGTCAGTCTTTCTGGCAGCTTTGCAAATGGTAGGGGCATTTGTGAGAAGCATTTGCAATTGAGAAGGCACATTGACACATGAGCAAGAGTACTGCCGCTGTTCTCAATATCAGCACATGTGTGATTTGCCCATGACCTGTGGGTAGGAGGTCTAGCCTATCTGGAGCATGGAGAACTTGTGAATCATGTCTAATCAAACTTGAAGAAAATAATTGGAAGAAAATAATTAATTAATCATGTTTTAGAGAACTTCACTTGCTCCAGAGTACACTTGTTAATGTTATCATCATTTTATTGGTATGTAGTGTTGTGTTTTCAAGCCAGACAAACGTGCTCGTCTTCTGAGGAACTCTGGGTTCTTTTAGTACAGCCTGACATGCGCAGCCCTTTATTGTACGATCTGCTGCCCTCTGTTGTTTGAAAAAGCAATGAAAAATGATGTAAACTGATGTAAAGTTGTAAATTGCACCTACATGGCAAAAATATATATTTTAAAATATACAGTTACAATACATAAAAATTAAACATTAGGCTATTAAATCATTATAAATCTAGTTTTGATTTTGGCAGGCTATTCATCCACATTTGCATTTACCGTAAATGCAAGATACTATAAGATTGGAAATGCATTTTCTTGTCCCTGAAATACATTGTGAAATATTTTCAGTTTCAAAATGTATTGAATTTAATTGAGCTTCACTATTATTTAGCATATATTTAAATTATATTTTGGCAAGAAAAACTATTTTTGGTATATGGGCATAACATTATGTACATGAAATCATACAATATAAAGCAAAAAATAAAATAAAATAAAAAAGACAATGACAACAACAACAATACATAGACATTATTAAAAACACGACAAATATAATGTAAAATTCACAATTAGCACAAGACTTCTGAATAAATTACATGTAATGCAAATTGAAATTAATAAAATAAAGAAACGCTCATTAATGACGTGACGCTATGACGTTACCTGTGAAAGAAACATAACATCATCAATCCTTGACTTAAAAAAAAAAATCAATCCTTGACTTATGTGAGTTAAATTTGTACACTCTGTGTAGACAATAACATTATATAGTAGTCCAAATATACTGTGCATTAAAATGAATTGAATCTGATGTAAAAAAAAAAAAAAAAAAAAGAAAAAAAAAAAAAAAAAAAGAAGAAGAAGCCTACCAATGTGTACACGTGATCTGTGTACAAGTGCTGTCATGACAACGGTCAACATAACTCCGGCAACACGTGTAGCTCTTTTTTTTTTTTCACGGTTGATTTGTCTGTTGTGTTTGCTTGATAGGAAGGAAACCGTTACTTGTTATTTTCTTTATTTTTCCATCTGTTTGGCCAGAATAAGCAGTATGATGTCTGTAGATGTGCTCAGAGCGTGTGCTGTGCTGCAGGACTGCGCTGATCAGCTGGAAGTGTTAGGAAACATTATACGCCCCGGAGCGGACACTGTGAGTAACATCATCAAACTTAAAACAACCTCATAGTTTTCTATTTAAAGAACAGCAATTTGTACTGTAGCTATGTTATAATTTCTTCTGTCATCGGAAAAATGTTAAATTGATCTGTGTGTTATATTTGGTATTGTATGGCTGTTGATGTTTATTCTTTGAGTGAGCTGTACCAATAAATTAGGCAAAGTTTAATCAAGGCTTTGTTGATCTAGGTTTTATTTTACTTTTAAACACAGATTTATTTATTTATTTATTTATTTTAATTACAGTATAATTAGTTTTGCTTTCAAGCACAATGGGCTTCATTTACGAAACGAACATAGGACAGAAAAGTATGGTTGTTTCTTTGCAAACTTGGAATTTATCCGTATGGACTTGAGCGGTGGCTATGGTCAAATCTCACGTCAGGTCTATAGAAAAGAAATAAAATAAATAGGGCTACACTTTGCTACATTTTACTAACCTGTTAAAATGCAGCGCCCAAACAAACATTTTTGTGCAAGTGAATGAGGAAAGCATAAGCCTTGTTTACATAAAGAATAATAGTTTAGCAACTAGATGTTACATGGCAAAAAAATGTAAACGTTTGGATTCTTGTCGAATGAGAGAGGCTCCTGAGTCCAATGCTATTTCAGTTTCGCTTTAAATAAATTCATTTTAGCTTGACGTTTATGCTGTTTATAATAAATGCCACATATAGTCTAACTTGTGTTTTATTGTATAGTTTAATTTTATAGCTACTTATTTTTCATTCTTGTTCTGTAATACCATTAAATTTAAAGTATTTGTTGCGGAGTGAGGGGAACTAAATAGGCCTGTTTATATTGTTTGTAAAAGTTTTGCTTTATTTACTGGTATTCAGTATATATTAAAGGTGTAGTGGGACATCTCGGAAAAGGCTAACTTTAGCCTGATAGCACTGAAAGCGAACGTCCCACCCTCCCTGCAATCGCCGTCCAAAGCCACGCCCCCTGAACACACATACGCTCAGAGAGCGGAATACCAGAGATAACATTAAATTACTACATCAACGGTTTTCAATAACAGTCCTCACGCTCTCCCCGCTCTGCATATTTCATATGTATATCTTATCACGTCTGACTTTTGTTCTGTTCGACCGTAAATCATAAGTGCCCAGCGAAGTGGACATCACCAGATATTCCGCCATGATTCCAGTTCAAAGCAAGCGTATATGTTCCATACAAAGGGCAATAAAGTGTGCAAGATGTGAATTTAAATGGTATTTATTTACAGAGGTATATTATGTCACACTTCTCTAGTAAGTTCGTCTGTGTGTAAAGACGCTGCGCAGTGCAATCTGCGAATGAATGTTCCGAAGTGAAATAAATTTCCGACGGATTTCCCCTGCTCAGGGAGTAGGGAGCAATGAACACTGTGTAGTGAGCATGTCAATTGGAACACAGTTCATGCACGTAGCTCTCTTCTAACCAGCTGGTTATCTGAATCGGGTGTGTTAACTAAGAGAGACATGCAAAATATGCAAAACGGGGGGCACGAGGACTGGAATTGGGAACCGCTGGGCTACATCATGTGTCATTCACCGGTCAGAAAACTTTATAGCTAGTAAAAGTACTACAATACCAGGAAGGAAGGTCGGGTTGTTGATGTTTGTCTGCCATTCTCGCTCTGTCTGCACAGCGTGCGTGAACGCGCTGATGACGTATCGTGTCTGCGCGAACAGGGTGCGCAGAGGTACGCAAATACATACGTTGACAGACAGGTAGAAAAGACAATTAAAACGCTCGGACCGAGCGTTTTGATTGGACGAACATTTCTTGGTCCTACACCTTCCACAGAATATATAAATACAGATAAATACATTTAGACCACTTAACTTAATGATTGCTATCAGGATGTGAAGAGACTTTCAACCAGAATAACAAAAAATGTTTCTGAAGACAATCACCTATGATACCTTTAATGTTTGCAATTACAAGGTTAACTGGTGTTTTTGGAGTCTTTTTGGCCAGGTTAGGGTCTAGGGGCAAGACTTCTAAACTGGGGTGTTTTTAGGGTTGTGATTTTCAAAAAAAAAACAACATTATATTTCAGCGATATTTTCATGATGATTCTGATTGGCGGCATACAAATGTTTCATGAATCACACGTGAACCCTGTCATAAGTTGATTTGTGTGCTCGGATCTGTGCTCGTTTCTACGTTAGATTGATAAATGAGGCCCAGTATGTTTAACTAGTTAAAGTTTGATGGCAAACGTTGTGTTGGCTGGCATAAAAGTATAAGATAGTTGTAAAGGCTTGAGGTGTGAAGGTTTTACTGCTGGACGTGCAGACAGAAAGTCAGATAAAGACAGGAAAACCAATAAAAACTCCATATTAGACCACTTCAGACCCCATCTGACCTCAACAGACACTCATACAATCACATGAAAGCAGTTCAGTCCTTAATAAACATCTTCAGACCCAATTAGACCTCATAAGAGCATATACACCACATCAGACTAAATAAATCCAGGCATTGATAACATGTTAAACTAGTAATCCAAAAAAAAAAAAGTATTGTTCTGTGTTTGCTAGATGTTGCTAACATATTTTAGCATGGTTTAGCATGTTGCTAGCATGTTTATTGCATGTTGTTAGCCCATACTACAATTCTAACATGTTTCTAGCATTGTTTTAACATGTTGCTTGCATGATTTAGAATGAATTTGAATGAATGGAGTGTGTTCAGTTAGATACATACAAACTTGCTCAAATCTTACATTATGTGTTATGATTGCAAATCATTATGTTCTTTAAATAATGTAATATTTATAGACAATTATATCATCCGTCTAGTTAAAAAAGCGTTCTTGTCAATTGTTTTGTTTGACATCTCAGATTATGATCATCATCAGCTAACAAACCATCTGCTGTCAGCACAATCTGAGAAACCGAATGAAATTTGAGACGTTTAAGGCACTGATCTGTTGTTGCCTAATATGCCTAACACGGCGGGACTGACAGAACAGAAGCTCTTGAGCCCGTTGGGGAATCAACTGCCAGAAAGTGGCTGACTGTTGTTTGCAGCGCAGAACAGTGCCAAAAAGCCCTTAACTGAGAAACAGGAGCGTCCAGCAAAGATTTG
This sequence comes from Tor tambroides, assembly GCA_021397915.2. Taxonomy (NCBI): domain Eukaryota; kingdom Metazoa; phylum Chordata; class Actinopteri; order Cypriniformes; family Cyprinidae; genus Tor; species Tor tambroides. Next base: position 21,823 of record JAFVLL020015485.1, read on the forward strand.
GTGGGGAACAAAAGCAGGCTACAGTTGAGAGGCAGTGTGATTTTAGGCTGCCTCATCTCTTGACAATCTCGTACATTACATCACTGTTTGGCCGATGCTCGCTTATGTCCCAATGGGACAACAAGCATGAGCCACAGAGCTATAGCAATAAAATTGCAACATTAATTCACATATTTTTAATTTAAAATCCACGTTTTCATCATGGATTATTTACTGTAGGTATACAGCTATGATAGAACTGTGTCTTCTAATGTTTTAAGCTATTTCTCATCCAGATTTCACCATCTTTTGATGGCTGTTCCTCCCTTTAGCCTAACTGAAAACTCTGGGCTTCTACCCATGTTTAAAAGGTCATTGACATTGTGATACAACCAAGTATTTTTTTTTTCTTTTTTTTTTCTTCTTTTAATCATTCCACCATTTAAACATGCAAGATTTTTATCTTCCTTTCTGACAGTGAGTACTATTATTCTCCGCTCCTCTAATTTTACTACTATAATTTCTGGCTTATATAATTACGACAAATAAAAAACTTATTTTAGAATATTAGAATATTTTACATCTTTATATCACCATATTTGAATAATGGGGAACTCTGGTCCCAGGGCAGCTGAGAGAGAGAGGCAACACTGTCTCATCAATGTCTCCTCTAAATCCGAGGCAGCATTTATGGGAAACTTTTTGGGAGCTCTTGTAGCAGGGGGCCCAGACAGAGACCATTAGGGCAGCCATTACAGGAATCTTGAACAGTAGCAGTAAATCTCAGTAGCAGGAACCTCTGTGGTGGCAAGACAGTAATTTCTGGTGCTGGGTGGACATGACATGGTTGACAGCGCAGAGACCAGACCAGCCATTGCAGGAACTTTTTGGGTGTCCACAGAAACTTTAGGGAGCACTCATAGCAGGGCAGCCAAGATAAAGAGCTCTGGAACTGAAGCAACCTACACAGAAAACACTGAGACAGGCATGACAGGAGCGTATGGGCCCTGGGTACACATTACTGGGAGCTAAAAACTCTAGAGCAGCCATTATAATCTTTGGGATGGCAGGAGGATTTCAGGAGATCTTTTATTGGGGCTCTTGAACTGATGGTAGCCAGAAAATATCACATGGAACACAGAAGCTTGGGACATCCATGAGATCCAGCCATTACAGAAACTTTTTGGACCTGGGGCACACATTTCATGGAGCATAGCCTCTGGGACAGCCATGAGAAATACATCTGAGACTGAGCAGACAGTCACCTTAGGTGGCCATAGCATGAACCTGCTAGTCAACCTTTAGAGGAACATCTAGCTCAGCTCACATCGCAGAGACTTCACAGTCCAGCACAAGCTTTTGAGAGTGTGCAGACATGACAAGAAGTTCTGAGATCATGTAGACACTACAGGAACCACCGGGAAGCCCTGGTACCATGTCAGCTGGTACCCCATAGCAGTCTAGGAACCTCTGGGACATCACAGCCGAGTCTCTTGGTGGAGACTCAGAACCAGTCAGACATGCTGGAGAGCGCTGAGATGAGGTTGGTCATTACAGGCTTTTGAGATGGCTGTGACAGGAACCTTTGGTGAGCAGTGCAGGCAAGACAGGGACCTCTTGGACTGGTGTACTTATGACAGGGTAGTGGAGACAGTGATGGGACATTGGAAGTTAAAAAAAGTAAGACAAAAACAAACTATGCACAAATACAGATATCCCCAAGCAAGTTACCACCAGACACAAATACTGCTGCTTCAAGCCATGGCGTCAGACGCAACCATGGCCTACTTTCCCTGTAAGATACTGAGACTTAACAGAAGGATGGAATGTCCTCCTGTCAGCTAGCAAGACGCAAAGCTGACAGAAGACTGAAGAAATGGGTGGGGTGGGAGCTCCTTTTTTCATGACTTACATGGGGACAAAATAGAAAACAAAACATTGACTAAATACAATAAACTTCATCTTTCTTCCCAATCAAAATGACCAACAAATGTGTAAAAACGGGCTGATTTTAGGCTCAGTACCTGAAACCAGTCATGGTGGAGCATCTTCCCCAGACTGAGCTGCTGTTTAAGCTTATGCTGCAGGAAGCTACAGATCAAATGGCAGCATTCTGTGCAGAAAGATGGGAGAGGCGTATTATTATGACCTTCAGCTTTTACACCTGTTCCATTAAGTCTTGTTACTCTAAGCTATAAGATCTGATCAGGAAGAACATTCATATGATGATTTTAATCAAACTTCTTTTCCTGTGATGAAGATCTCACCTTTTGACAATACATTCACTGACCAGGGGTTTAGTTTGGTCTTATGCAGATCATCAGAATTTCAAAACTGGTCACACAGAAGTGTGAACAAGATCACCACCAGAGATCATGTCACTGCAGACTTCTAATGGTACTTTCCCTCGATCCTGTACTCAAGAGGCTAGTACTCCATGGTGCCTGCAGGAAAGAGATTTAATCTTATGTGTAATTTTTCATGTGTTCTTTGTCAGCTCTGAGGGATAATGCATACCATACAATGTTGGCAGATTTCCTCATGAGGTCCCAAGTCAATCAGCTTGACATGTAGGGTGTCCTTGTTTACGATAAAGTTCTCCAACTTTGTCACCAAGAAACACACCACTGTGCCAATATGTTTGAGCTGCCTGCACCGCTTGGTGCATGATGTGGCAAACTAAACCCTTATTGAGCTTGCATTCCTTGCCGTACAAGGAACTAACCAAGTTCTTGCAGGGTGACAGAAACTCAAGGACCATCACATACTGTAGTTGTCATGATGGTCCTGTTAGTTGAGCTGCTGTATAATCCATGGCAGTCTAGGTCCCTTGTTTACCAGGACTGAGAGGGGGATCTCCAACGGTAGGGGGTTTGGATGATTAGGCTAGAAGACAGACAGTTTTTAAGATGGTTAGCCTGGTCCAGTCATCTATTGAAAAACACCTGTAGTCTGTGTTCACTTGAGATGTTTTAAATGGAAACACAGACAGCTGACTTACAATTGTTAGATGTTCCATGTCTTATGTCTTCATGACGTCTTTCACTGCCACCTGATCAACAAAACAAAAGCAATTCACATGTGTACAGACCATATCATTCCCCACATTAAACCTGAACAGACTGTGGACATAATAGTGAAATGATGAGAAAACAGGGCAAAAACTATTTGCTACAGCTGCATAAGGTCTCATTTATTCATTCTTGTTTTAAGACCATCCTCCACACGACTCGCTTCATGAACAACGCTAAACCAACCTACCCAGAGACGATCACAGTGCTTCTCTTTGTCCTTAATGGTTGTGGGACGTTTTCGACACATTATACAGACAGTCGTGGTATTACAAAACTTCCACAAGTAGTTTCCTCAATCTCCGCTATCCAACGGACCATATAGCAGCTTGGTCATGCAGTGGCTATTGTGTAAGTACTGACGTAATCATAGCCATGATCATCCCGATTTAGAGTCAGATTTACTAACAGCTAGCGCCAGTGCAAACCATCTTTTGGCATTAAAATAGTACTGCCAGGATTTACTGAAGAAGCGCAGTGAAGAATTAGCGCTGAAAAGGCATGGACACAGTTATTTTTGTGCCTGACCTTATTGAATATGCATTTGTAGGAGTTTCCCTTTCAGACGTAAAATTTATGGGAGGAGAGTATTAAAATGAATCACGCAACACGATTTACTAACATTTGCGCTCGTCAATTTACAGGTATTTGCGTCATTTAACGCCCAAAAAAAGCATGTCTTAAAGCAGGCATTAATTTGCGCTGCTCTTAGTAGACTGCGCTGGTCATTATGGAAATGATCTGGCTGTGTCTGTGTTCTTTTCCCTCCCATCAGCACTTTTATGGAATTGCGCTCTAACGCTAATTTGCCCTTGTTTAGTAAATCTGGCCCTTAAGATCCTAAATATCAAACATGTTCAATATTAATCGGGGCAACCCGATTTTTGTGCGAGCAGAACATTTGATGCCAGATTCGATCTGTAAATGCCTCACATTACCAGGCCAGAACCGACCAAGGTCTTCAACACGATTTTTTCTCTCAGATTCTTGGGAGGGGAAATCGGGGATAAATTGGCCTAAAACTCCTGTAGTGTAAGTAACTGAATAAGTAACTAGTAAGTTTTAAGTAACTGAATAAATTTTACAAAAACTTGTCCAGGTCAAAATTGACCTCATTATAAAAGAAATTAAAAATTAAATTGAATTGTTCCTTTTCACAATTACAGCAAGCAGTGCAAGTTGAATGAGAGTATTGGTGGTAAGATGTGCTTAGTTGTCATGAAAATTATTTATTTCATATAATTTTGACTGGACATGTTCTTGACAGGTTTCATCAGACTGACCCAACTTATAGCACATATTACACAGTCCTCTTGCTGTAACTTGAGGTCCAGTGTCTTGATCAAGGACAGAATAGGGATAGTTCCTTGTAGGGTTTGAACATACAACCATTATTGCCAGTCCAGCTCTTTAATCGCCAAACAATTGTAACATGTCTCACTGTAAACATTCCATCCTTCTTGTGTTTTGTCTCGCAATCCTGTTTTTCTCTTTACTACATTCTATATCACTTTCTTTATTTAGCAGCAAAGGACCGAACTGCATCTGAAAACAGCTCGACTGATGGCTGGGAGCAGTTTGTCTGATTTCACAGGAGAATTACACCAATCCCAAAAGCAACTTAGTATTCAGGAGAGGGTATTTACTCCTGACAACCTGGCTAAAGTGCAGAAAGACAGGGGAGTACACATTTTTCTAGTATAGCGTTGCTACACTATATGCAATTAACAGGTTTAGGCTATTGTTTTTCATTTAATGTCATTTTGCATACATTTTGAGATTGAGCTCACATTTTACTGCATTTTTATTTATTGATTTCAACATTTCATGTTTCATAAACCATTTCAGTATAATCTATGATCCAATATAGGCAGTTTGTGTCAGATGTGATAAATGGGCTAATGGTCGACCTGCAGGAGAAGAACTCTTTTCAGAGTCTCTTCTCGGCAGTAGAAGAGCAGCGAAAGAAGAAAGCCCAGCTTCTGGACATAATAAACAGGTCTTAACTTGAAGTGACTAGTTATTCAACCCAACATATCACATGATTATAATATATAACCTAAAACAGTGAACATACACCACATTGTACATAAACTGTAGGGAGGAAGAGGGTCGACTCAGGATTAAAGCACTGCAAAAACAGTTACTTGACATTCACAAGCAAAAAACAGAGGAGTGTGAGGTAATCACCTATTCTTTTACATACAAACTGTTTTGTTTGTTAATATTAAATTTGACTTGAACACAATTTACATAATATTCCCACAGTCTTGATTTTACTGTGCATAATATAGAGGTGTTTTAACAATGTCACAATGCAAAGTATTTTAATCGTTGACAAATGTTGATACAAAAAAGTACTGCATTGTCTTCACCTACGAACTTTGGTCAAAAATTTTAGACAAATATACATGTGACTTGCAGTCTGGCTGAAAATACAGTTTTTTTTTCTCAGAGGCTTGAAGAGTTGGTGGCCTACCAGAGAGACCAGGTACAAGACATAAGAGTGCTGTCAAACCGACAAGGGAAATTCGTGAATAGCTGCGCCGAACAGCTTGTCTGCCAGGGACTGAAACTCAACAGTCACCAAGAGAAGGAACTAGAAGATGAAGTTGGGGTGTGTGTCTATGTGACTGCTTCATTTTGTGCCCTAGAAACTTAACAATGCCAGCCACCACTGGACCCCACTGATTTTTATTTATTTATTTATTTTAATTTTTTAATTACCAAATGTAACTTTTTAAAATTTCTAGACAAATATTACAGGCAAGCCAGCATTTTCATTTTTATACAAGGTTGTGTGTGTGATTGAATGTAGCTCAGTTGTTAGAGCATATGAGCCACACCTCTTAATGCTCTTATTGAAGAAATATTGAAGAACAAAAGTAATCCATCAATGAATAATGCTATATTGTGTAGATGTCACTACCTAAGTAATTTTAACTGTTGAAGACACTGCCATTTTTGTTGTTTTTACAACAATATGGTCAAGTGACATATGTCAGATGTCAGTTTCCAAATGACAAGTTTAATAAGTCATACTTATAGTAATTACAATAATTCTAACATACCCACATACATTTTAATATGCACACTCAGATGCTGCAAGAGAGAACTGAAGAGGAAAAGAATGTTCACATCGAGATGGAGACCTTCTTAAAAAGACAGCATGCAGTGAGTGAAGTACAACTTTATTTTATGAAGTGTAATTCATAAAGCTTTGTAAAAACAAACTTGTGCCTGTGAGAACTGAAGGTACTTTAGCTGGTATAAAGAAAGGGTGTCCAATCCTGCTTCTGGAGGACCACTGTTCTGCAGAGTTCAGCTCCAACTCAGAACGAGCTAATAAAGGTCTTCATGATTACTGAGTGCTCAGTTTGAAGGGTGCATTCTATCGAGGCTGCGTCCTGCTTAGTCCAGTATGCTGAAAGAAGGACACAAAATGGATGCTGCTCTCCAAGAATCCTTCAAATTCAGACAGCCTTCAACAACGCTTTATGAAGTGCCAGCTGAGATATGGAGCCTTACTAGGATGCAGCCTTCAGATTGAAAAACACACACATAACAAACTTTCAGGAAAGTGTGTTGGGGCAGTTTGGAGCTAAAATCCACACGACAGTGTCCCACCAGGAGCAGGAGTGGATACCCCTGTTACAGAGCCTGGGTTTAAATAATTGTTTTTAAATAATTTACCCCTCATTTTACTGATGGTGAACAACACTTCATTTCCCTTACTTCTCTAATTTACCAGGAAAAATAGTCCAACCATGGGTGCGTCTCCTGAACAACAACATAACTCGCCACTAAGAAAATAATAGCTAATCACGACTGTTTCCTGAAACCGTAGTAACATGATCGCATCTCTGTTGTTTGAACCATGTTGGTTCAACGATATAGAACTGCCGTTAATGACATTAATACCTTCTGCCAATTAACAGATTTGAGATCGCAATGAATGTAAGACAAACAACAGAAAGCCGATAATTTTAAAATATAGTAAGCAATTGACGTACACTTTACTTCCATATACATGCAGATCATTCAGTCAGCAGTTTTCTCCACAGTGTAACTTCTCCAAAATGCTGCTGTAATAAACAGTTGAGGAATACTTTACTGTTTTTGTTTGTTTAGCTTTATTTGATGATTAATTAATTCTAGGTTTAAATAGAATGAAATATATAGAATGTACAACAACCACACGTTGTTGTTCCAACCACAAAACTTTGCCATCGTTGAAACTACCCCTGCATTTGAATATGCTTATTTTTTCTACTGTATAATAGGCATAAAACAGTACAGTATGTGAGACCAGTGGTACATCCAAATTCATTGTACTCATGAAATAGTAGTAAAAAAGCTGATCTGATAAAAGTAAGTTTGAAACTAAATGTTACCAGACTTTATGTGATTTCGGATACATGGTTTCAGGAAAAGGCAAATCGTTGAACTATGTTGGTAACAACAGAACTTGCAACCACAGTTGGCTAGTGATGCATTTGGGAATGCACTCTGGAATTCTGCAGTCTCAGCTGAATTTCCATGCTGCTCATCAGCAAAACTTTGATAATAACTTTGCCAGTTCTTTTGGTTAGGCTTGTTAAAATTCCTAGTTTATATTCCAGTATCAAAAAAAAAAAACTTTACCAGAACGTTTGGGAAACATTAAGAGAGTGCTGTTTGCAAGACATTTAAATAAACCTATTCTAATGTAAATGCTTTGGAATTCATTGCTGTCACTGAACTTTTTATGCCTAAAAGAACTTACAGGAGAAGTTGCAGTTTTGGATCCAGCGGTATGAAAAAGACATGGAGAAGAAGGAGCAAGAGATCACTGCTCTACAGAATAAAAGAAACATCAGCCAGGCACGAATTCAAGAGCTGTCCAAGAAGGTTTTTATATAAAACACATCTGTTTACTGTCTCCTGATATTCATTTCTTTTCAAGTATTGATTAGCACTGGCAAATTGTAAAATACCTTTTCGTACCTCAGTGCAGAGACATGCAAGAGGTTATCATTGAGGACAGGATGGAAAAGGAACGTTTGCGTGCACAACTGGAGAAGGAGCAGAGGGAGAGAGATGCAGCAACTAAGGTAAAATATAGCTTCATATATTCTAGGAAATGTAGGTCACAGGAAATGAGAAGATATATCATTTTATTACGTGAATACTTTTGAGCAGTAGATGATGCAATTTGGTATTTCAGAGATTTATGGAGCTGATACCTGTATGCAAAAGACTTGCAAAGATACAGAACTTACTTTCTGCTGTGTGTTTTGTGCAACTTGCATGTGTACCATTCAGAATTGTATTGAGAATTTCAGTTCAGTCCCTAAAGCTTAATTAGAATTGAGGTAGTACATAGTAATTGCGGGTTCTGACATACTGTATGTTAGGAAACACAAATGAATAAAATTCAAAGAATTTATGTTTTTATTTGTGTGTATGTATGATTGTGTAAGTATTGCAAAAATGCATTATTTATTTTATATTATTAAATAGTTTATAATATAATTAAATATTTTGACACCGTTGAAAAATGCATTTCACAGATCTGAGAATAAATATGCATAATAAATCATTTCAGGCCTGTTTACATCAAGAACAAAAAATATACTGATAACTATAATGATAATCATATTAGGATCAACCCCAACAGACAATAACAGGTTTATTGTCAATGTACCCTTCAGTTATGTTCCGTTTACTTAATTGCAGCAATTTTTTTGGGCTTTAATTGTTTTTATTGTTGATCAGCTGGAAAAAACTGGATTAAGGTGAATGACACAGACATAACGTCGGTGGGGTCACTCATTCTTCAATAAATATTTAATAAACAGTTACTTTTTGCTAAAATACCTAATACATGGTCACAGTACATATTAGAATTACATATGAGAGCTTATTTGAGGTAACCAAATTCCAAGAGAATGAAACCCTCCTGAAGAGGATCCTCGCACCGTTCTGCATTATAGAGGGAGAGTGAAGAGGTAAATGAAGAACATGAGTTTTTACAAATGGAGAAAATATCAACAACACAACACTCTGTGCTCCAAACTACGGCAATGGCATCTTTAAAGCTTCACCTGAACAAGGATGATTATAAACAAAACACAGACCAAACAGTTTCATGGACAAGAACTACCTGTTTTAAAATTATTATCATATAGTTATGTTTCTTGATGTGAACAGGCCTTTAGAGTAATAAAATTACTTCTGTATTACTGCTGAATTTCTTTACTTAGTAAATTCATTTACTTGTCATTCCAACTGAAATATGTCATGCTGTGAGTTGTACCAGTTTTTAAATTCTAATATTTTCCCAATCCTGTTGATACATAGTAAATTCCATGTCAACATGTTAAATTGTTGACGCCAACAATACTTTCAACAATACATTTAATAATTGAAAAAAAAAATCAGAAAAATAAAAGTATAAAGTAGTTGCTATATATATATATATATATATATATATATATATATACACACTGCTCAAAAAAATTAAAGGAACACTTTTTAATCAGAGTATAGCATCAAGTCAATTAAAATTCTGGGATATTGATCTGGTCAGTTAAGTAGCAGAGGGGGTTGTTAATCAGTTTCAGCTGCTTTGGTGTTAATGAAATTAACAACAGGAGCACTAGATGGGCAACAATGAGACGACCCCCAAAACAGGAATGGTTTTACAGGTAGAGGCCACTGACATTTTTTTCCCTACTCATCTTTTCTGACTGTTTTTCACTAGTTTTGCATTTGGCTAGGGTCACTGTCACTACTGGTAGCATGAGGCGATACCTGGACCCTACAGAGGTTGCACAGTCAGTCCAATTCCTCCAGGATGGCACATCAATACGTGTCATTGCCAGAAGGTTTGCTGTGTCTCCCAGCACAGTCTCAAGAGCATGGAAGAGATTCCAGGAGACAGGCAGTTACTCTAGGAGAGCTAGATAGGGCCATAGAAGGTCCTTAACCCATCAGCAGGACTGGTATCTGCTCCTTTGTGCAAGGAAGAACAGGATGAGCACTGCCAGAGCCCTACAAAATGACCTCCAGCAGGCCACTGGTGTGAATGTCTTTGACCAAACAATCAGAAACAGACTTCATGAGGGTGGCCTGAGGGCCTAATGTCCTCTAGTGGGCCCTGTGCTCCCTGCCCGGCACCGTGGAGCTCGATTGGCATTTGCCATTGAACACCAGAATTGGCAGGTCCACCACTAGTGCCCTGTGCTTTTCACAGATGAGAGCAGGTTCACCCTGAGCACATGTGACAGACGTGAAAGGGTCTGAAGAAGCCGTGGAGAACGTTATGCTGCCTGTAACATCATTCAGCCTGACCGGTTTGGTGGTGGGTCAGTGATGGTCTGGGGAGGCATATCAATGGAGGGACACACAGACCTCTACAGGCTAGACAATGGCACCCTGACTGACATTAGGAATCGGGATGAAATCCTTGGTTCCATTGTCGGACCCTACGCTGGTGCAGTGTTTCCTGGGTTCCTCCTGGTGCACAACAATGCCTGACCTCATGTGGCGAGAGTATGCAGGCAGTTCCTGGAGGATGAAGGAATTGATACCATTGAATGGCCCCCACACTCGCCTGACATAAATCCAATAGAACACCTCTGGGACATTATGTTTCACTCCATCCGACGCCACCAGGTTGCCCCTCAGACTGTCCAGGAGCTCAGTGATGCCCTGGTCCAGATCTGGGAGGAAATACCCCAGGACACCATCCATCGTCTCATTTGGAGCATGCCCCGATGTTGTCAGGCATGTATACAAGTACGTGGGGGCCATACAAACTACTGAGTACTATTCTGAGTTGCTGCAATGAAATTTCAGCAAAATGGACTAGCCGTTTTGGCTATGGACTAACTTTGATTTTCGGGGTATCTTTGAATTCGGCCCTCTGTAGGTTGATAATTTCAATTTCCATCAAACGATGTGGCATCCTTTCATTCCTAACACATTAACCAGTCCATATCAGTATAGATATCCAGCATGATATTTTTCCCCATTGAGATCTGATGTGTTTTCAAAGTGTTCCTTTAATTTTTTGGAGCAGTGTATATATATATATATATATATATATATATATATATATATATAGCAGCCTATATAATATATAGTTGCCTACACATTTTTTGTGCTTGGCCCCTAACTAAACAGAATAATCAACACATATGGGGGAGAAAAAATTAACTATAACTAATCCTTGATATACTTGTTTTTTCTTTTATTTCATGTATCTCTTTCCAGATCCAGGCCTGATGGAGAGGGACTCTTGTACGTAAAGGACTAGGTTCTCCTAAGAAAGACAAATCCAAGTCTAAAGCTGGCAAAAAAGGCAAAAAGAAGAAGAAATAATGACTGTGACAATATAAGTTTTAGTGGCTGCAAAATATAAATTAATTACAAAAGGGAAGCAAATCTTTGCAAGAGCAGCAGCAGAGTTAGAGTTTGTAAATCAAAAATGTATTTTTAAGATTTTTACTTCATTTTCTCAGAGATAATAATAACTAACCAGATAGGTGACTCTAAAAGTTCACATAGGTTGGTTTTACTAGATAGAGATGTGGGTTTATATACAAACACAATGGAAATACAAATGATCTAGAACTGGTTAAATTGTGTGAGGTGGTCTTCTTTCTTTAAAAACAAAACAAACAACAACAACAAAAAACATATTTGGACAAAAATAAGCATTACATCACTTGCTCTCTGCAGTGAATGGGTCCTGTCAGAATAAAAATTCAAACAGCGGATAAAAACATCACAATAGTCCACAACTAATCCACGTGACTCCAGTCCATCAGTTAACATCTGTGTAAATGTGTGTTTGTAATCAACAAATCTGTCAAGACATTTTTTAACTTTAAATCGTTGCTTTTAGCCAAATGTTTGATATATGAGTCCAATATCAATCTATCTTCACATAAATGAAATAAACATTTTTATGCTAAAAAATTATATATATATATATATATATATGTGTGTGTGTATATATATATATATATATATATATATGAAGACTGTACATTACATTATTGTGAGATCATTTGAAATATTCTATTTATATTTAGTGCTTTTTAGTACAAGACGTCTGAAACGCGACATCTTGTGGTCAGAATATGTCAACAGCATTATTTTGGATGTGATGCTTTTTAGACAGCTGCCACAAATACAGTATTTTTTTATTTTTATTTTTATTTTTAGCTGCACACACACACAGAGAGAGATAGAGAAAGAAAGAGAGACAAAATTTGGGATCAGTACGATTTTTAATGTTTTTTTTTTAAATAAGTCTCATAATATACTTGAAATAAAATATAATTTATTTCTGTGATGCAAAGATGAATTTTCATCAGCTATTACTCATCTTCAATGTAACATGATCCTTCAGAAATCATTCTAATATCCTGATTATCATTGTTGAAAACTCTTGTTCTGCTTCATATTTTAGTGTATATTGTTACGAAACATGCATGGAGAGCAAGTATGAGAGCTTATTTGAGGTAACCAAAATGCAGACACTCATTCTGGAATGAGCAGAGGGAAAATCCAATCAGGATGTAATTTCATGTTTGTGCTTCCATTTTGAGAGGAACTTAATTTGAGACCATCAGTACAGTCTTCACAGACTTCTGCTGGACTGTAGTCCTGAATTTCAAGATCTGAACTCACTGTTAATCTTTGATGGTCTAGATAAAAGCATAATGACACTGATGTTTTCAGATGCTCAGAAAGTTACTTATGTGACTAAGATTTCTTCAGTGGGTGTGTTGATGTCAAACCCCATGAAAGGGGAGTTGTTTCCCTCTGCTCTCATCTGGAACACCTCCAGACCATCAGCAGATCAGATCCCCTCCAAATGCATTCAGTCTGATGGAAATTCAGGGATTCAATAAGCCTCAGAAAGAGGAATATTTCAGGAAGAGAATCAGTGACTAACGTCGATCCAGCAGAATCATCTCATGCATGAAAAGAGCAAAAAGCCTCCACATCATGTGCCAAATACCAGTCTTCTGCTGGATCTCTTCCACCTTGCTTTAAAAGCTCCTGACAGAAGCCATCAGTTCAGAAATTCCTTAAAACTCTGACTGAAATGTAGATCCATTTCCTGCAGATTTAGATCAATATTAAGAATCAGAAGCACAAAGAGAGAGATGGGAAACTCCTGCAGTCCAACAAGGAAGTGATTGTGAACCTTACTTAAGTGGCTTTCAAACAGCTGATGAAGGCTAATATGAGGAGGACCTGAGAGAGCAGCGTCACTGACATCACTGAAGTCTCAGTGTATTCTAGGATTTGCATTGAGATGTTTAAGGAAGAATCTGTAATTCATTAGAGTACAGTCTATAGCTTCACTTATTTAAGTATCTTTCTGCCTTTTTGCTAGTATGTAATAACAAATTCTGACACCTTGAACTTTATGTGCATAATATGCATAAAGGTAAATAAAGCCACTGAGGGCGAGAACAAACACCTGGATCTGCTCATGTGGTTCCTGCTGGGCATCTCACTGAATTCACACAGTGAATAGTTCGGAGAGCATCAGGAGAACCACACAGCAAATTAAAGAGAAGATGAACGTGGCACTGGAAGAGCCATCCATCCTCCTGAGTTTCGTTCCAACCCTGTTTCAACACACATACCGTGCAGTTTTCAAATAAGCCTGAAGGACTTGATTAGTTGGATGAGGTGTGTTTAGGGTTGAAGTTAAACTCTGCAGGGCTGTGGCCCTCAGGAACTGACATCCCTGATCTAAAACATTCTGTTCATTATATTTCATCTGTATTTCAGATCAGGGCTGGCCAACTCTGGCCCTTAAGATCCACTTTCCTGCCGAGTTCAGCCCTAATCAAATACAACTGAACATACTAATTAAGTTCTTCAGGAGTACTAGAAAGCTAGAAAGAGGGTTGGAGCTAAACTCTGAAAGTGAACTTTGAGGGTCAGAGTTACCTAGTCCTGATCTAAAGTGTAGGATATCAGAGACCGAATCAGACAAATTTAAGATGCATCAGAACATTGAAACCTGAGGAGCTGGAATTCAGAGAGGCGCAAGGAAAC
>JAFVLL020015487.1:0-20916 GCA_021397915.2 Tor tambroides
GTTAACTCCTGGAAGCTTCCAGGCACTGTGTGCTTCCTGTTGACCTTTTTGACCCTGCTGACAATCTCACAGAGTGGCCCAGACATGCCTTCAAAATGCTTCTCCACCTCATCCCTAGAGAGAAGACAGACAGATCCAGTCCGCAAAGCTAATGCCTCTGGGTGAGAGAGAGAGTCCAGTGTACTCACTCGCTCATGTTGAGAGCAAGACTGATATCTTCGTCTTTGGAGAAGAGGATGATGAGGAAATGATAAGGTGTCTGACCCTGTTTAACAGGTGGGTTGAGACTGATCTGGAAAATAAAAGGATTAAGACTGGGTCAAGAATCAAGAAAAACCCCTCTAAATAACCACGAAGCAGCATTTTTATAAAGCATCTGTAAAGATTTACTCAGTCAGATCATAATGAAGAAAACCTGTTATTCTACATTTAACCAGCAGGTGGCAGCAGAACCAATGCATTATTTAGAACTCACAAAAAATTCAAATTCACAGTTTTGTTTACATGAACCCTAAATATTGCAATTCATTTCACGTATTTGCTTAAATGTTCATTACATGTAATCTGAACAAAACCCAGCTGACACGTTCAGAACTGGAGAAAGCAACCATCAGCTGCAGCGTGAAGAACCACGTCAGTCACGGACAGAAGACCGTTAGCGTCAAACCCTGTCCTGGTGAGCGTTTAATACATGAATGCCCACATATTTATAAAAACCACAGCAACAGCAACAAGAGTGATGAAGATGAGCGAATCTCACAAAACCTGTCACGAACATGTCCAAGTCACATTTCACCACAAAATCACCTTACGCCAGAGTGCAATATCTCTGATGCATATTTTGATGGATTGTGACAGTTTTATCTCATATGACTCCTTACTTTTTAGTTGATTCCTAAGAGTTTTTTTCTTTTTCTTTTTCATGGTATGAGTTTCTCATCAGCTGATATGAATCTCACCCATAGAGTGGGTTAATACATCAATGTCCACGTATAAAAAACACATCAACAACAATAATGCAAAACAGTCAGTTCTCCTAATTGGGCTCTTTGGTGAATTGTGTTGATGTGGTTCAGAGAGAGAAAGCAGCCTATTCTGCGCTGATGTTTTATTACAGAACCAACTACTGCATCTGTGACTCTAGTTTGACCTCTGCAGTGACCAGTAGCACACAGACATCAGAATGTGACACGAGTTTGACTAAACACGCTTCTGGAAACGAGTTCTGATTTCTGTCTGATTGTTGTTTTCAGTGTTTTCAGTGTTTGTGCTGGTCTGGTGTTTTCAGCTGATGGTTCTGTTGGGTTTGTTAGGAGGGTTTCACATCTACATGAGACACACGTCAGGTGAGAGACATTTATTATCATCTTTATGGATTTGACATGCAAATATTAAGAGTGTGAAGATGATGATAATGTGATGATTTTAGGAAATAAACAAGAAGATCATAAACTGAGAACGAGAAGATGTAGAGAACGACCGAACACACAGCAGATCTGTGAGAAATGATTCTTAACGTCACAGATTCTCACATGAATCCTGCTTCCACCTGTCAACAGCAGCAGATGCTTTCTACAGTTTTAGTTAGGAAGCTCTTCTTTAATTAGATTTTTTACATTTCTTTTTTAAATAAGTTTTTTTTTGGTAACAGTTTTGTTGCTTATTTATTCATTTGTCTTTATGCTTTACATGAACTAGCAGTATTTTATACCATTACTTGAAACCTCTTCTGTTCATCCATGATATTTATTTCTCTAAATCAGGTCTGGCAGATTGTGAAGTCTTTCTATGTGTTTATTTTCTATATCTTCTAGAAGTGGGTTTATTTCACATTCCTGCTCTTTCTACTTTTTATTTCTAATTTTTTTATGTTATTCTGTTGATTTTGGTTGATTTCTTTTATATACAGTGTCTCTTGTTTTATGTCTTATCTGTTTGAAGCTCTTGAGCCATCATCTGTGTCTCAGTTTTGGGGTGTCTTGTGTTTTTTTACTGGGTTTTTAAACTTTTGTTTGCATGTGCAGTTTTTTAACCTGTTTAACCACATTTGTGCATTTTTTTCTCATTGTGTCATTATAGAATATAAACATGTCGTTCTTTAAGAATTGTAAATGAAGTCAATGCTGTATTTGTTATGCTTTTTGAGTTAAATTAAAATAAAACTTTTTTGAAATGAAACTTTTTTTGCAGTCACAAGCTCATTCATATTGTTAAATAGTCAGTTAATATTAACAGAAAGCACACATCAGTGAATTTAAACAGACGTAAAACAACGACATATGAAAAAATAAATCTAGACAAATTAATGTAATTTTAGGACATGGGTTCAGAGCTCTTGTGTCCTCCTGCGGATGTCGCTATAATAACAAAGAGAGTGTGTTTGTCTTTGAAAGACAATCATTAAATCATAGATTTATAATACTGTTTTAATATTTATAATATTTATTTGCAATTATTTGCAGATTTGCTCTCTGTCACAATAAACTGTTTGAAACATAAAATTGCATGTCACGTGCTTGTTTAGTAGTTTGTGCTTCATCACTGCTCTTCCGCGCGGATGAATCTGTAAACAAGTGTCGTGACATGTCTTCTGTGTTTACGAACATGAACTAGGTAAACGTTGTATTCTGTGCAAAATCCAACCTGACAGCTGAAAATATAGATTTTTTTCTTAGACTTACTGTAGAGAATCTTAATAAAGCAAGAACATGAATTTGAACACTAATGTTTTAATGTAGCCCGTTCTCTCATTTATTCATGAAATAATGAATAGTCCGTTAATTATTCGGTAATTATTGATTAATAATTCGTCAATTTAACTAAAATCAACCGTAACATGGCTTGTGAATAAACTAAAATAAATAAGTTTAAGTTTATTTTAAAGCATGAGGTTTTAAATGAAATGAAGCAGAGCGCGGTGGAGTGCAGCTGTAGTTGTCGTCTCTTCCTGCAGGTGTCGCTCTCTACATGAGCAGCTCTGAGCAGATACAAACATGAGTCTCAGCTCCAGTAAACCCAAGAGTCCAGCATCCTCTCTTCATTCACACACGAACTGACTGGATCCGAGTCACACATCACACACTGCTGTAACACTCACACCAGATTCTGGTTTACTCTCAATAAAACTGTCAAGAGCATTTCATAAATACAGTAAAGATACTGTTTCATTTGATTTGCAAGAGAATCTGTCAAGTAATTTACATTTTACAACTCCTTCTCACTTTTTCCTTCTAAAACAAGATTTTTTTTGCCTGAAAATGTTACTTCTTTTTCCATCTTTCTCTTAGTTTCACTCTCTTGTTTTAGATGTCACATCATCTGCCTTCCCCCATCAGAGGAAACTTCCTCTTTCCTCAGTGAGGTGGTCAGAGGTTTCCTCATGTGTCAGTCCAGTCTGAGTCTCACCGTGAAGACGCTTCATGAGAGCCAGAACAGAGACGGACAGAAGTCCAGACACTCGTGTCACGATCTGAAGCAGCATCACACTCTTCTGCTGGGATCTTCTGGAAACGACTTTAGAGAAATGATTCTGGTCTTTGGACTGATGCTGCTGCTGCAAACTGCTGCATGTGAGTCTCTTTCACATCACACTCTGTTATGAAGCTCTTCAGTCAGGTGAACCTCTGATATAAAAGCATTTGTGTTGTAATATTACATGAAGAGTCCGCAGCGATCTAGTCAGTGTTTTCCGATCTTCTTGACAGTTTTTATTAGTGGAGTATTTAGAGTGTGTTTCTCTCTCTGTATTCATTGTGCTGGAAGATTTGAGTAATTTTGTAAACATATTATTATTTTTTTAAACATTATGGTATTATATGGACTATTCATCAAATAATGTTTGTCCATTAAATATAATGTCAGAAAGATTGAGACATTATTAATAAAGAGAAATGTCACAGGTTAACGGGATTGAACAGGAGTCTGACCTGAGATCAGAAGTGTGAAATCAGGTCAAGAGTCTGTCAGATGATTCTTCTGTTGAATTTTTGTGTCATTTGTGTCTGATTTTATTTTATGATTCGAGAGATAGACTATTTATTTCTCTCTCTCTCTCTCTCTCTCTCTCTCTCTTTTGTGTGTGTGTTTGTTCTTCAGGTCTGGATCGGTTCTGCAGGCTCAATCAGTCTGATATCTGTTACGCAGCTCTGGGACACAAACTCAGTCTGCTGAACCCTAGTAAATATGACATCAGGATACAAAAGAGTATAAACAACAGCAGCACAACTGATCCAGTTTGTAGAGTAAAGAATGGCAGGATGAGGGATTGTGATCTTTATAGTAACAGACCTGAAGTTACAGTCATTAATGGGTCTCTGATAATAAACCGTGTGATCAGAGCAGATTCAGGGAATTACACAGTATCACTCTATCATTGCTCACACTGCTCAGAAACATCTACAGTTCTTCAAGTGAATGTTGAAGGTACAGAAACTCTCTTCAGACTCATTACAATCTCAAGTTCTCCAAAGATCTCACTCTCATGCAAATGAACCTCTGTGAAGGGTTTTATTCATGCAGCGCATTACTGAATATCTAGAATTTAGTCTAATTCATCTGCACTTTCCATGTACAGTGGCTTCCACTAATACTGGCACCCTTGGTAAATATGAGAAAAGGTGGCTAAAATAAATCTGCATTGTTTATCCTTTTGATCTTTCATTCAAAAAATTCACTAAATTCTAAACTTTCTTTGAAGTAAAGCAATTGAAACTGGGGGGAAATTTTCATTGTGAAATAAATGCTTTCTCTAGTTCATGTTGGCCACAGTTATTGGCACCCATTTACTGCAACATCGTTTTCCCAAGATAATACCTCTGAGTTTTCTCCTATAATGCCTGAAGAGTTTGGAGAACACCTGGCACCTCAGCTCCATGTTGGTGCTTCTCCTCTTTAGTTCACCCCAGTCATTTTCTGTAGGGTTCAGATCAGAGGACTGGGATGGCCATGGCTGAAGTTTCATTTTGTGTTGATTTTGCTGTTTGTTTTGGATTATTGTCCTGATATAAGATCGAACCAAAGCCCATGATAAGATTTCTAACAGAGGCAGACAGGTTTAGATTTTTTTATCTGTTGGTATTTGATAGAAACCATGATGCCATGCGTCTGAACAAGATGAGCAGGACCTCCGGCAGAAAAATAGGCCCACAACATGTTTTTGGATGAGCCAGGAGAATTTTTCTTGAAACCCTCCCGAACAACATGTGGTGATGTAGGGGATGTTTGATATATTTTTTAAGGCTTTCTGACCGCAGTATTCAACTAATCTCTGCAATTCTCCAGCTGTGGTTCTTGGAGAGTCTTTAGCCACTCAATCTCTCCTCCTCACTGTGCATTAGGACAATATAGACACACGTCCTCTTCCAGGCAGATTTTTAACATCTTTAGTTGATAAGAACCTCTTAATTATTCCCCTGATTGTGGAAATGGGAATTTTCAATGCTTTAGCTCTTTTCTTACAGCCACTTTCTATTTTGTGAAGCTCAGCAATCTTGTTCTGCACATCAGAACTATATTCTTTGGTTTTTCTCATTGTGATGGATGATTAAGGGAATTTGGCCTTTGGGTTCCTCATATTTATAATCCTGTGCAACAGGAAGCCATGGCCATTTACAAAAATGTAAATATGAATGGGAATATACTTCAGAGATATTTTACTCATAAGAATTTCTAGGGGTGCCAATAATTGTGTCCAACATGCATTGGGGAAAAACATTTAATCATGAGATTTTCTCCCCACTTTCAATTGTTTTACTTCAATGAAAGCTTAAAAGTTTTTGTGAATCTTTTGAATGAAAGATCAAAAGATCAACAATGCAGATTTATATTTATAAAGCCGCCTTTGCTCATATTTACCAAAGGTGTCAATATTAGTGGAGGGCACTGTACTAAGACAGTTTTCATATTGAAATACCACCGTGTTGCTCACTGTACAGTACAGTACTGTACTGCCTGCTGTTTTAAAAATGTGAAAGCATTCCAAACAGTAATTTGATACATTGTTGTCACATGACTAATCTACTGAACGCTGCATGTTTAATTCAGTGCAGCTTTCATCTCAGCAATGCATTTTGTTTAGAAATGTCTTGACATTGACTCAGTTGAGAAAGAGTTGTGTGACGTTCACGTGTCCCTCCCTCCAGCTCCTGTTGGCTCAGTGGAAGTGTCAGCCAGCTGCTCCTCCAGTGGGGCGATGAGGGCGTCCTGCTCGTCTTCTGAGGGGGATCAGATCCTCTACAGCTGGACTCTGAATGGAGGCCCACTGATGGATGGACACTCCAGCATTGATCTGAACGAGGGAACTGATGGAAACATCAGCTGCAGCGTGAAGAACCACGTCAGTCACGGACAGAAGACCGTTAGCGTCAAACCCTGTCCTGGTGAGCGTTTAATACATGAATGCCCACATATTTATAAAAACCACAGCAACAGCAACAAGAGTGATGAAGATGAGCGAATCTCACAAAACCTGTCATGAACATGTCCAAGTCACATTTCACCACAAAATCCCCTTACGCCAGAGTGCAATATCTCTGATGCATTTTGATGATCTGTGATGGTTTTACCTCCTGACTCTTTACATTTTAGTTGATTAGTTTTTTTTTATTAAGTGAGACCAGATTTAGACCATATTTAGATAAACCTTTTTTCTTCTTTATCTGTAGTTTATTAACTTACTTAATTTTTATGTTTCACTTGCTAATTTATAAACAAAGGTTTCATCCAAAAATCAAAAGAAATTATATTTTGCTGTAGAAAATGAGAACTACTGTACAACCATTACATTTACAACCATTCATTTGCATTTTTTACCTTTTTTTTTAATCTCAGTCAAAAGATCAATCAAATTTTCTTTACCTTTAAGGTCAAGAATGTAATTATTTATTTATTTATTTGTAATTGTAATTGTTTACAGTGATAACTGTTATTTGATTCTATTAATGTAATTGCATATGATACATTTCTGTCAGATACATTTTATGATGATAGTATTATGATTTTATTTTCCATAATTTAAAGATGGAAAACAAATGCAACCATTACATTTTATATATTTTTATATTTTTAATTTAATTATTTTCTACATATTAATTACAGTGGTGCCCAAAATGATTAGAACACCAGTATTTTCACCAGCTAAAAATGGTTTTAAGTCATTTAATTGTTTTTATAAAATAATTGTTTTTTATAAAATAAAAAATTGTTTTTGCATTAATATACTGAGAATCCCCCCCCCTATTTGAATTTTTTATTTGAGGCATAAATGTTACAGTTCAAAATGATTCAATGGCCCTAAAACATTCAATGAAACTGCAAAATATTACTTACTTAGTCAGATTTTGAACTGAAATTTGACTTGGATGTGTCCTAGAGAGGTTTCATGAGATTCAAACAAATTGATTCTCTTAATTGGCCACTTAATTCTTCAAAATGATTAATTATCTCTGCAGCAATTTATATTAAGAGAGAAAACAGGTGATTCTGCAACGATGTTTTATTACAGGACCAACTACTACATCTGTGACCTCAACAGGGACAAAGGATTCAGATTCAGAATATGGTATGAGTTTCTCATCAGCTGAGTGTCACCCATGGAGTATTTCCTTCATTGATGTGTGCATATTGAGCAACAGTAAATGCTGCAAATTACAAGTAAAGCTGATAATAATGTCTTTGAGGGATCTAGTTAAATTATTCATGAACTAATGTACAGCGCTATTAATTGCACGTAGTTGTTATTCTTGTTGCTGTTGCAGTTGGTATGAATTAATTTTTCGAAACAGTTTTGAAGTTTGAGTTTGATCGTGTTTCATTCTTCCATAGTTTTACAAGTCTCTCTGATTGCTTTGGGCTGTGTTGCGCTGATCCTGATTCTGCTTTTCATCACCGTATATCACATTTATAAGAAAAAACAGGTGAAGTCGACACCAGGTCAGTTCATTTCGAATCTGTAGTCCATATACTAACTGAAAAGGTTAAAATGTAGTACTTTTCAATGCAATCAGCAATTACAGAGCCAAAACATTGGTTAATATGCCTTCAAATCTTGAGAAGATTTGTGGCTTTTATGTTATATGTGCTGAATAGATTTTTTGGTCATTGCACGTTCTTACAGACGGTTTTAAAGACAAATGCACCAAAAGCCAAAAGCAGAAACATTATAGGCCTACACGTGGTGAAGATGATACAAGCCAATTTTGGTGGAAATTCAACAAACCTGGGATTAACCAGTGCAAATTGGTGCAAAATGGCAGAAAGGCTTTGAAACAATACTGTTCTTCAAACCTCATGAATATATAGAAAAAAAATCTTGAGTTTAAACCAGATTATTTAATTCAATAATGATTTTTGACCTTTCATTTTTTGGCCAAGTACTATGATCATGGTATTTATAGCAAACTTAAAGTCATTGGGCCTTTTTTAGGGTGCTATGAAATCCATTTAATTTTTTCCCAAATGCCATTCTTTTCATCAAAAAGCATGTCTAATTAATTGAAATAATGAAACCTACAATATTAAACAGCAATTTATTAAAAGTTTTACAAAAAATACATTTTTAAGACTCTATTATATGTTTTATTTTATTTTTTTCAAATTCAGCTTTATTTTTACCAAATTCTGTTTTCTATTAATTTTCTGGATTCCATTTTAATAGTTTCTTTAAATATTAATAATCAAAAGCATCTCTAATTAATTGATTTTAGGGAAAAAATACTAATTTATTATTATTTTATTTATTTATTTTTTTTTCCAGGAATAATACACAACTGTGTAGTGTATTTACATTTTTCTGCTAAGTAAATTCTGGTAAATAATATTTCTGGTATATAGTCTATATTTGTGTGGTATAAATATTCTTTTAAAAATAATGTTTTAATAATAATTTTATTATTAGTAGAAGTACTGTCATTACATTAAATAATGTCATGGTTTCTTCAAGTTAAACCAAACTTTTATTTTGACGGGTTGCTGTGAAGACCTTTAAGTTTCTGATTGTATATGATATATGATTATAGCTTTTCTCAAAAGAAATGGTAAATTGCCAATTCTAAATGGGCATACATTAAAGCCTTGTTTACAAATAACTGGAATTCATTAACTATGAAGTTTAACTACGAAGTCATTTGGGAAAATTTGGTAAGGTACCTTTTAAGTGCAGTTTACTCAGAATTTACTCATATTTTTATTTTCAATAAATCTAAGACTGGCAAAGATATGATCTCGCTTCCTGTATTCTGTCTTCACTTTTTTCTTGATAAATTACATGCAAACAGTTCGATATATGGAAAAAAGAAAAGTTTTAACCTGCATGATCCAGGGATTCAGTAGTTTTGAAGCCAATACTTCAGTGATTGAAATATTAGATTGTACTTTATCTGTTGCTAATGTCAGTGTTTTCCCATCAGCTGCTGCTGGCGATGTGGACGTCATATACGCTGATATCTCTCATAAGAAAAAGAGTGAAACGAAGAAAACAGGTAAGAAAAGATCTACTTTACTCTTTAAAACATCACAGGACAGTTTCTATCAGTGGTTAATCAGTCTCAGTCATTGAATGAGTGATGATACTTCCTAGTCCTTTCATACTCGAAGAAAAGATGATGTAGAAAGTAATTTAACTTTAGTAGTTTGCTTTATGGTTTAAGATGATGTTTGCAAACTGAATTTGCTTGTTTATTGGAGTTGATTCTTTTGCTTAGAATCAGTCAGACAACACCCATCCCATGTTCAATGCAAACTAGTCACTAATGCAGACTGTATTTTCCCTTCTACAAAAATAGAGAACTGACTCAGAGAAAGTGTCGTCATAAAACTTTTTCTACAAGATGACTATTTAACCCTGCAATTTAAGTCTTTCGGTCAAGCTCAAACAAACTTGTTTTATTTATTTTTATTACATTAATTGTTCAATTGTATTACATACATTAAATTGTATTATTATATTTATTAGAAGAAGAGTTTTGTTTACCATCAGCCTGATGTTTTCAAAGAACATCAGTAAAGTGTTTGGTCTTGGGTCATAAATGAAGAAAGTTTATGACTTCACATATCCATTTATAACATCTTCTGTGAAAATGCTAACATTAGAAACAAAGGTTTAGTGGTTTAGAGCAGCGGTTTTCAATTCTAGTCCTTGCGACCCTCCGCTCTGCATATTTTACATGTCTTTCTTCACACCTGATGATTCAGATAACCAGCTAGAAGAGAGCTCGATGCGTGAACTGTGTTCCGATTGACATGCTCCCTACACAGTGTTCACTGCTCTCTACTCCCTGAGCACGGAAATCTGTTGAAGTTTACTGCACTTCATAACATTCATTCATGCCTGCAGTGTCTTCACACACAGACGAAACGTACTAGAGAAGTGTGACATAATATACCTCAGTCTGTAAATGAATACAATTAAATTCATGTCTCGCACACTTTAATGCCCTTTAAATGGAACATGCCTTCGAACCGGAAACAAATGGCTGAAGTGATAAGAGATACATACAAAATGTGCAGATCGGTGGAATATGCGAGGACTGGAATTAAGAACCACTGGTTTAGAAGATTAATCTCATTCAACTAACTAAGCTAATAATTCTGGAGAGTAGTTAGTAGTTTAATAGTGATGGGTTAATTAGTGAACGATTCCATCTGTCATATGACAAATGAACAAAAGATGCAAGAGGTGAACTAATCATCTATGTTTTCTATCCTCTACTGTATTATAATGACTTTCTAATTTGGAAAATTATCAAAGATGGCGTATGTAAATGTGTACATGGAATTTGGGTATTAAAATATAATATTTTAACTAAAGAAAAAAATCTTGACCAGAGTTCATGAATGAATTAGAGATCCGATCTTCCCATCACTAGTTTAACTTGCACTGGATTGAATCTTTCTATCATTATTGTTTGCTACTTAAATAGTTTCACTCTTGAAAGCTCCATTTGTCAGTTACCAGTTTGCAGACTAGTAGTAATGAACAGCTATTCAGTGTGTGTTCAGATGCCCGCTAATGTCTCGCCCTGTCATCGTTTCTTCTTTCTGAGAAGAATCACTCCCGGCTGCTGATGTGGAATACGTTGAGATCCAACCGCAGAAGAAGAGGAAGAAGAGGAAAGAGAAGGAGGAAGAGGTTCAGTACGGCGAGGTGACGTTCAATCTAAACCGCTCAAGCGCTCAACCACGGCCTCAGGAGGAGTGTATTTATTCTCAGGTACACAGATGCTAGTTTCACAACAACAGCTGTGTAAAATCACACTTTCCCTGGGAAATTAGCGCTTATGTTCACTTATGTTTCACTTTGGGAGTTGTACAATTTACGTAAAGCACATATCTCTTTGCATATGCACTGTAAATTGTTTTGTCTGACATGGTACTGTATGCTGATATGCTGTTATGGCCTGTAGAGTGAGCATTAAATTGTTAGTTCACCCAAAAATGAAAATTACCCCATGATTTGCTCATCCTCAAGCCATCCTAGGTGTATATGACTTTCTTCTTTCAGACAAATACAACTGGAGTTAAAAAATGTCCTGGTTCTTCCAAGTTTTATAATGGCAGTGAATGGGTGTTGAGATTTTGAAGGCCAAAAAAGTGCTTCCATCCATCATGAAAAGTACTCCACACGGCTCTGGGGTTAATAAGGCCTTCTGAAGCGAATCAGTGTGTTTGTTTAAGAAAAATATCCATATTTAAAACTTCATAAACCATAATCTCTTGAGAGAGTGGCACTTCAGCAGATGACGTAGGCATAGCGTAAGCATCGGTGAGAAGTTACAGACGCAAAATACAAAAAAAGGATTTGTAAAGAAAAATGTTGGATGATTTCGATATAACGCAAGAGGAGACTGGTGTAAACAAAACTTGGGTCTTGTGAGACTAGCATATTCTCACCGGAGCTTACGCTACGCCTACGTCCTACGCCATCTGCTGGAGCGCCCTTCTCTCGTGAACGTGCGTACAATAGTTAGCGGAAGCTAGAGATTACGGTTTATGAAGTTTTAAACATGGTTTCTTACACAAATGCATCAGTTCACTTTAGGAGGCCTTTATTAACACCCTGGAGCCGCTTTTCATGATGGATGGATGCACTTTTTTGGGCTTTAAAATCTCAACACTCATTCACTGCCATTTTAAAGCTTGGAAGAGCCAGGACATTTTTTAATATAACTCGGATTGTATTTATCTGAAAGAAGAAAGTCATATACACTGGCTTGAGGGTGAGTAAATCATGAGGTAATTTTCATTTTTGGGTGAACTATACCTTTAAAATACTGTATGTGTCTGGGCTGAACCATGAAATGTTGAGTACGCAAGACAATGGAAAAAAAGGAAACGCAAATGCATGCTATTTTCCTTCAGACAAGCACTACTGTTTTTAGTGCTTCTCAATTTGTTCTGCTGGCAGCTGTGATGATATGATGGTGAGAAAAAGGCTTAAAAGTCATATAAACACAGCAATCAGGTGATTTTAAATTAATAAAACATTTCAAGGCATTTGAAATTTGGAAAATCAAAGCTTTGCTAGATTGAGTTCTAGCAGAATTTAACAGCGATATGAGAGTTTATGGGTTAAAAAATGTCAGACATCTGCATTTAGCCGTCTGGAGTGAGTTGAATTAGTCAGTTTTATTTAAATTGCACACATTGTTTCAAAACATTTACAGAATGTTTCTGTTTACAGAAAGATATTGCTGTAATAATATCTTCAATTTCGTAAGTTCCTCAAGTTCAGGAAATGGCCTGAAAAAGGCCTGATGATATCTAGAGTTTCGCTCACACCGACGAGTTAAACTGCTTTAAAGTTCTGTAAAGTCCTTACTAGTCCTGCTAGTAAACGATGTTGATCCTACCAGCTAAACTAGTTCAGTTTCCAGATAAAACTTTGTAGCTTGAATTCACAGTAAAATCATCTAAAAGCGTTTGCCAAAGGCATAAATATAAATACACTTAATTTTTTTGCATCTTTTTGCTATCATTAAAAATTTAATTTAATTTAGTTAATTATCGCCAGCTCTATATATATTGTTTGATATAGAAGTATATTCAACTTTATTTGCATACATGCAGAACGCTCACATAAAGCGATATATACCATGTAACAAATCTTAACTGCTTTATATAGTTGCAAAATGTTAACTATATTATCACACAGCTGTATGTAAAAAGTTAGATACTTTATATAAGTATGTCTAGCTTTAGCATACATACAGTATACTTTAACTAAAATTAAAATAAATTTATATTATTGGCCAGGTCTTTATATACAGTTGGATATATATCAAACTTTATTCGCATACATACTGCACTGATTTATACTATATGGCAAATCTCTGCTTTTGTATTGTTTATATCGTCATAAAATGTAACTACATTTTCATTCAGCTCTAATCTGAGTAATTACGACATGAAGATATTAAGCTATTATAAATATTAACATCATGACTTTTTGTAAAGCTGCTTTGAAACAATGTATATGGTCAAAAGCGCTATGCAAATAAAATTGACTTAATCATTTAGGCTATTAATGTGAATATTAATATCTCATTTGATCCTCATTTACTGTTTTTGTGCTGATTGAGAGTGTGTTTTTCAGTGTACATGAGTTCTGTTACATGTTTATAAATGTAAGTTTTATTAAACCATTGTTTTGGCCAAAACCATTTTGTAGATTAACGCTTTTTTTTTTTTTATCAGTTTTTAAACTTTTGAAATGGTGGATTGGGAAATCTTAGTCTGTGGCCCGAGGTGGTTTCCTGATCATGTCATGTGACTTCCTTTGTGTGAAAGGAAACTTCTCATGCCTTCTCAGTGCAAAAGGTGAATGCTGCGGGCATGTATGTCTCTCTCATGCATCACAGTGTGTAAAAAAGTAAACATTTTTAAACATATTCAGTTTTGTTGTTTATTTATTTACATTATGTACCCATTTTGGTGGCCGCACTTCATATACACTGTAAAAAAAAATTGTTGTTTCAACTTAAAATAATTTGTTACCCCGCTGACTTAAAATTTTTAGTTTAGTCAACTTGAAATTTTAAGTTACTCACTGGAATATTTTAGCTGACTACACTGAAAATTTTAAGTCAGCGAGGTAACAAATTATTTTAAGCTGAAACAACAATTTTTTTTACAGTGTACGTAAAGCATATTAAATGCAGTTGAAATTGTCTAATTTAATGTTTTAAATAACTTTTGTGAAAATAAAATGTTCCATCATTAATCAGTGTAACAGATGCCATCTAATGATTCTGGTTCTAAATAAGCCTATACAAACTATTGTTAAACTAACACAGTCTCATCCCAACTCGTCACATATTGACGCTTGGTTTTGGCGTCGCTTTTTGACGCTCAAGGTACCCCTTTAGTGTCACTTTTCGATGTGAAGGGTCCTCCATTGTTTTAAATAGGAAACACTTAGCGTCGATATTTTGCCTCGGAAGACTTGGAATATTAATAATTTTTAAATAAATTATGACAGTAGTTGTATCTGCCTGCTATATCTTGTGTTTTGTTGACAGATGGTAGGTTTAGGGGCAGGGGTTGGGTTATGTGCTCATAAATGTGTAAATAAAGTAATATAAATAAAACTGTTTTGATTGTTTACATTGAAAAATCACACCCCTACATATATGCAATAATGGCAACGTTATTATGACGATAAAAGTTTCCTATTTAAAACAATGGAGGACCCTTCACGTCGAAAAGTGACGCTAAAGGGGTACCTTGAGCGTCAAAAAGCGACGCCAAAACCAAGCGTCAATATGTGACGAGTTGGGATGAGACTGCGTTGGTTAAACTGAATGACATTTTTAAAAAGAGAAATTGCACCCGAGCACTCAAAAAGAGTAATATCTGTTGCATGGAGTCATTTTTCGAGCATGTTTTTGCTGTGAGGTTACAGAGATGGAGATGCTGCTGTTGCATCTTCATCTTCTTCCTCCTTCGGTGTGACTTTACCACATCCAAATGGCTAATGATTAACACACACAGAATAACGTCCTGCTGTTATCTGCACGGCTGTAAACGGACTTTCACGAGAAAATGGGAAAGGAACTAAAGTCCTGTTGGGATGTTTAGAGGAATTCATTCACGTGACCAGATGAGTGTTTTATTTTCTGAAGCTCTTTTTTATTCTCCTGTCTTCAGTGTGCTTTCTCACGCTCATCGAGATAAGTGTGAAACAGTGTGAACTGGTTCCTCAATAAAGTGTGAAACAAGATAGTAATCTCTGTATTTGATGGATGAGATGCTGCACTAATAGGCTGAATATGTTAACAGCAGGAAACTAAAGTGCTGATCTGTTTTTAAAGCGTGAGCCGTACAGATGCAGTTATGTGGACTCATTTACAGTTTTTCTTCTCTGTTTTATTTGAAACCCAGACATGTGTTTGCATGTCTGTCAGCTGTGCTTAAAGTGATGGTTCACCCAAAAATAAACAATCTGTCATCATTTTCTCACCATTTGCAGTATTACTTAGGTAAATATCTTACTCAAATACTCTTGAAACTGAATTCTATCTCATTACTCGATTATGTTTGTGTGGCAAAGTCACTTTTATTATTCCGGTCCCACTTTATATTAGGTGGCCTTAACTACTGTGTACTTACATTTAAATTAATCATTTGGTACAATGCACTTATTGTGTACATACATGTTTTTACATTGTACTTATATTTTTAAAAATACCTTTATGTAAGTACATATGTAATTTCTGTAATTACATTTATAATTACACTGTTGACCCATCCCTTACACCTTAACCCACCCTTAAACCTTCCCATACCACCAAACCTGCCCCTAACCTTACCCATATCCCACCCCAATAGTAGCAAAAGTGTTTTGCAATACAATATGACCACAATAAATACATTGTACTTATTTTTTGATGCAAGTACATAGTAGTTAAGGCCAACTAATATAAAGTGTGACCTGTGTAAAATATAACATTACTGATTGTATGACCAAAACAGTTGAAACACTCTTCAAAATGTCTAGTTTGTATTCCACAGAAGAACAATAGAATTATTTTGTGTTGTCGGAGGCAAAAATCCCACTTTTACGCTGCATGGCCGAGAAAGCTCAGCGTGCTGCAACTTCAGAAAACACATGCAAAAAAGCAACAGCAAGTTAAGAAAATATCTTCATCAGTTTGATGGCACGTGTGCTGCAAAAGCTCACAGCACAAACAAATAAAGAAACGCGCAAGTAGCACAGACCACAATAAAATTACACCAGCAAAAAACAAAACAAAAAAAACAAACATTTTATTTTAATTATTTTATTATTTTATTTATTTATTTATTTACTTATTTTTGGTGTATTGATTGCCATTTGTATAACCACAGTTGTACAAATACCATGGTTAAACTATGGTTATTGTATTAAATCCATGGTTAATTTGTGCATACCATGGTTTAACCATTTTTTGTTTTTATTTATTTTTTATATAATAAATGTATTTATTAATTAATTAATTTTAGTAGTAAAACCATAGGCTATGGTTAATTTTTGTAAGGAAGCTGTAAAAGTTAGCCAGCTTATAACCTTTCACAGTATTTTGTCAGCTTATTTAGGCTAATAATAATAATTTAGGCTAAAAAAAATAAAAAAAATAAAAAGCTATAAGGAATTGTATGAGCAGGATGTTAAAATAAACAAAAATCTCATCTTTCAGAGCAAACACTGATAAATATGTCCCAGCCATGTTCGTCACTTTGCGGTTCACTTTAACATTTCCGAGGTGGTCTTTGCAGCGCTCTTCATTTGTTTGTGTTGTATTTGCAGCGCGTGTGTTGTCAAATTGATGATGTTTTCTTAATTTGCATGTGTTTTTTCTGTTTGCAGCACGTTGAGCTCTCTCGGCCACCGTACACTTTTATTATTCCATATTATTTCCTTTAAAAACTCCAACAAATTTTACTTTTAATTAAAACAAATATAATAGGACATTATTGATCTTGTTTTTACATCACAACAGTTTTTGACCAAAAACTTTTTTTGTTCCAAACCTGTAGAACTCTCTTTTTTTCTCTTTTTGAAAATGTACATTTGTATCGTAGATCATTTAAAAAAAGGTCCCAGTTTTTTTTTTTTGGACCCCATTGACTTTCATTGTATGAAAAAAAAAAAAATGTTCCACAGAATAATAATAATATTATTATTTTGTATTATTTTGTTGAATATCTTACTTAAATACCCACAACTGAAGACTAACTTAGTACCTGATTATGATTATGTCCAAAGCAAAATCACACTTGTATTATTCCATAATAATTTCCATATATTTTTTTGAGTTCCTCAAAATTTTACTTTCACTTAAAACTGCCAATAAACTTTGTGTAAAATATAATAGGACATTACTGATTTAAAGTAATTTATCCTTAAATCACAACAGTTTTTGACCTCTCAGTGCTTTTTTTTGGACCCCATTGACTTTCATTGTATGAACAATAACAACTGAAACATTCTTATTTATATTCCACGGAAGGAAGAATAATAGTATTATTTTGTTGAATATCTAATAATAATACTCAAAACTGAAGGCTAACTTAGTACTCGATTATGTTTCGGAGGCAAAATCACACTTTTATTAATCCTTATAATTTCAAATTTTGCTGTTACTTAAAACAGCCAATGAAAGTAATTTCAGTGTAAAATATAATAGGGCGTAATTGAATTACAGTAAAGCAGTTGCTGAAGATGGAACTATATTTGACTGAAGTGTGACTTTTGACACACATTTTGACCCGGTCCTCAAACTCAAACGTCTCAAATGCGTTCCTTCACATTGTGAAACCGATCAAACATTAACAGTTCAAACGCGTGATCTTGAAGGACATGAGATGAGCGTTATTGGCATCAGGTCTTTATTGGCTCTTTAATTGACATGAATCATCTGACCGAGCTGCACAAACAGGCTCCACCCGTCCCATCCGATGACGTCCGTGCGGCCCGCGGCTTCTGCCCGACCTCTGGCTTCTCTGTCAATGATTGACCACGCTGAATACATGCTCACCGCTTCAGCTTCTGTTTTTATCAATAAGCTGTGTTTGTTTCCTTGTGTTATCAAGACTTATGATCCACACGGCTCATTGTGATCGGTAAACACTCACACGCCAACTGGTTTCCACCCTCTCAAAGTACAGCGTGATTTAGAGCTGGTCATTGTGTGATTTAGTTAAATCTGATCAACATGTCAAGGTCATATTTTTTTTAATTTGAAAAATAGGAACAATGAGGGTTTTTTCCAAATAAAATAAATAAAAAAACAAGGTAACACTTTATATGTAATACATTATAAAAGTATTTTAATGCATTAATTATGGCTTGTAATGCAGCTTGTAATGCATTGTATGAGCCTATGAAAAATTGTAAACACCATAGTAACGCATTATAACGCTTATCTAATCATAGCTAGATCTTTAGAAAGTATAATGCATAAAACACACGATAAACAAGGAGTCTGCAAATATTATAATGCATTTCAATTCTGGTTATAATTACTTATGAAATGATATAATGCATTAAATTTTAAAATATGTTTACCTTTATAATGCATTATATATGAAGGCTTCAAGTGTTGCCAAATTCTGTAGTATGCAAAAAGAGTTTAATATAAATATATAAATTGTGAACTAAGTATTCATACACCATTATTATAACATTTATGCTGACAAAAAAGGCATTTAAAATATTTTATTAAAAAAAATTACCTACTATAACGAGAATCGTCACTGAGAATAATGGCAATTACAAAAACTCAAAAGTAATAATTCTCATTACAATAAAGGGAATTTCGAGGAAAATGTGCTTAATTGTGAAAATGAGAAATGAATTTTTTTTTTTTTTTGAGATTCTGAATGTCAGCAATTTTACATTCTCCTCAAATATTATCTTTTTATTAAAATGATGCTCTTTTTACAAATGAACGATTACACAGAGGCACCAGTTGACTCCATTTAAAAAAAGAAGTCATTTTTCCATTATCCAGTAGGTGTACAATATTTTACATAGTAAAGCAAAGCAGTAGTGGTACAAATGTAGTCATCAAATCATCATCAGTAGTTAGTGAGGACATATCAAAAGCAGTATAGAAATTTAGAAAGCATTATTCAACATACTCTGAGATCATCATTTTTTACAAAAATTGAAATACTGTGCGCGTTATTCACAATAAAACGTGTTTGCATGTCATTGGTGTAGTGCAATATGAACGCTCCGCTCAGCGTCACTGAAACCGTGTAAACATGTAGTGTTTATCCTTCTGTTTGGAAGAGTTTTCAGTATTCCTCTTTGATGCTGGTCGATATATTGTCTGTCATCAAGCCGTTATTGGTGCTGCTGACCATGGCCGGTGTGGACGTGGAGCTCTGCTGAGCCTGCTGGAGTCGCTTCTTGGTAATTTTCCTTTCTTTGGCTCGTCTGTTTTGAAACCAGATCTTCACCTGTGAACCACAGAGTCAAAATGATTTGCCTGATTGAACAAATGATGAGGCTTCTAGCTGTACCAGACACATCCTTTGTCTCATGCATAAAATTTACATATGCGAATGAATGTGCCAGTGAATTTTAATGATGCTGAAATTTCAGCTTTGCATTCTGAGCTATTTTTGCAATAATTTGTTGCAACTGGTTGCAATTGTGTGTGTATAGTATATATTGTATACATATATAATAATAAATTATTTTTTTCCACTTTTTTTTGCATTGCAGTTATGAGAATTTGGATAAAGCACTTAATTATGGCAAACAATCAAAACAATCTTCATTATCTTAAAAAAATTGCATTTTCTTTTAGAATAATATAATTGCTTATTTCATAGTTTTGATTTTAGAGTGAAATATGGACATGTTCTACATTTTTCTGAGATTCACACTCACCGTTTCTATAGAACTGAGTAATGGGATTTTAAAAAGGCACTATCATCTTCCTCTTTCTAAAAGATGCAGCACATGTTATTTAGATATTGTGGTTTCTAATATTTTATATCACGATACACGCATCTAATTCTGTACAGGGACATCACATCCTTTCACAAGAAACTCAGTTATAATTAGACGAACCTCACAGCATGAACTCGCAGGTTAGTTTAACTTCCTCTTTCCATGCTCCGTCGACCTACCTGGCGTTCTGATAGGCTCAGGGCCACCGCGAGCTCCGCCTTCCGTCTGATGGTGATGTAGCGGCTGAAATGAAATTCCTTCTCCAGCTCCAGGCGCTGGACGTCACTGTAAACCACTCTGTATTTGTCCTTCGTCCGGGTCTTTCCTCCTGCCATCAAAACAGGGATATTTTTCATTTCTATATTCAGCTGTGGTTACTGAAGAAGGCTTTTGAAAATCTTTTTTTAGATATTACTGGGCCTGATTTCAAATTGTGTGTCAGATTCCAGTCACTGAATTTAGTGTATTTAAGGCAAAACAACATAGGCCATTAGGGTAAAAAAATTACTATTTAAAGGAACACTCCACTTTTTTTTTGGAAATAGGCTCATTTTCCAACTCGCCAAGATTTAAACAGCTGAGTTTTACCGTTTTCGAATCCATTCAGCCGATCTCAGTGTCTGGCAGTAGCACTTTTAGCGTAGCTTAGCATAGATCATTAAATCTGATTAGACCATTAGCATCTCGCTCAAAAATGACCAAAGAGTTTCGATATTTTTGCCTGAAAGTAGTCACCAGCTACACTATATTGCTAAAAGTATTGGGTCGCCCCCATCTAATGAACAGGTTTGACTACTTTAGTAATTTCTATGAGTACAAATCTTAATGTTTAAGCATATAATGATATTCTAGGAAATTGTGTGCTTCTAATATTATAGCAAGAGATTGGACAGGACCCTTTTCTATTCTAACATGACAATGCCTCTGTGTATAAGGCAAGGTTCAAAAAGAAAATGATTGATTCAGTCAGTGTGGAA
>JAFVLL020015488.1:0-22171 GCA_021397915.2 Tor tambroides
ACTTAACCACTGATTTCTAGTTGTGTCCTCTTTTGGAAGCCCAAACAAAGTACTTTCTCTTTCACAATGAAACACAGTGTCTTCAGGACATGGCGTCGGCGGCAGCAACAATACTACAGCGAGAATAATAGTTCTGCCTTCTTTCACTGCGTGTACGTTTGGGCGGTGTTATGAAAATCTCCCCACATCGTGACGTAGACATGTGGGGGCGTGTTTGAACGAGCCATTTTAGGGGGGCGTGGCAGAGGCTTAACTTTGATAAAGAATATCTCTTTGGTTTTGAGACATTAGTCTTTGCAAATTCAGGGATCTTTTCTATGCACAAACAGCTTGCAACACTCCAAAGAGAAAGGAAAATTTGAAATTGCATCATATGACCCCTTTAAGTAAATGGTTACATTTCCTCAGTTATTCAAAAGGACCAAAGAACATTTACATTAAAATAATGTACTGTAATGTTAATTTACATTAAATACAGGGCCCATATTTATCAAGCCTCTAAGAATTACTCTCAAGAACACAGCTAAGAATTGACTTAAGTGAAAAAAAAATTCTTGGCTCAAAGCTGCGCTTAAAAGTTAGTTATCAATCATCTCAGTCATAATTTAAGAGAAATGTAGGACTAAATCTTAAGTGTCAGTCTTAGAGATGAATCACGACACTTTGCTCTGCCACAAACAGGATTTTGGATGACGACATACGCATGGACCAATCACTGAATAGATTTCCTTAATTAAGAATATTATCAGATAAATTCACATTGAATGGTTAAATTCCAAATAGAGTTTACATTCAACATACTTTTGACAATAAAGAATTTTCAAGAGATCACATTATGGCAAGGAAACGAAGCGTCATCACAACTCAACTTGGGGTGCCGATAGACGATAGTATAGTGTATTGACGATAGTCAAAGATATCGCCTGTTGCTGATGTCTTTGATGACAGCGAGACGATTATTATTATTATTATTATCCGTCAAAAATAGACTAAGTGCCTATCTTTAGTGATGCAGCGCAGAGAGCCGCTTCAGAAACTTGCCACGGCGTGGCTGATCAGCTCTGGTGGCCGTGTCAGAGCCGTCACACGCTGCAGACACGTGCAGTGTAAATAAGGGGTAAGAGATTTCTTCATCATACAGGGTAGATCGCATAATACTCGCGCTAGGCTGAAGTCAGTTATGATGTGCTTTGGGAATGTAAATGTTCACTGCTCTTTTGAATAACCGAGGAAATTTAACCGTTTGATTAAGTGCTCGTCACCAAACATTTCAAGAACATTCTTCCTCTCCTGAAAGATTCGCGCACGTCTCTGTCTCCTCAGCTCCATCACAAGCCCCTATTGGCAACTCTTAACCACTTGAGAGACCTCTCGAGCTGTCTTAAATAACTGGGAGAGTAAGAGTGATTCTTAGCTTTAAGAAATTTGATAACTTGCTTTTATAATTAAGTTTGAAAGTAGGAGTAAATTTCATGAATTCTCAGCACTTAAGACTAAAATGGCACTTTGAGAAACTTGATAAATACGGGCCCAGATCTAAATCATGCATTTATAAAATTAATAGCCATGAAGAATTTGCATTTCATGAAGGCCCATTCACTCCAAACTATAATGATAACAACACAGTAGAACATTATTGTTGGAATCACTTTCAGAACACTTTTTTTTTCAGAAGACGAATGATAAAAGATTGACAGCCAATCAGAATCCATCTTGCTTTAAAAAGCTCAAGCATGCAGCATCAGATATCATAACTGTAGAGTATGCTTACGATAAACAGTGCTCTTATGATTATTGTGCATTGGTGTGGATGCTATTATCATTGTAGTTATCTTTCTTGTTGTGAACGGGCCTTAAACCTACAAATATTTTTTTGGGCCATGCAGTGTATATCCTACCTATAGACCAGCAAAGAAAGCAATTCTTACTTCAGCCTTCTTTTGCTTTCATGTGGTTGCTGTACAGTATAATGATTTCTAACAATCAATGACCCTTCCTATAAACTTTACCCTGCTTCTAACCCTGAGGAGAAGATAAAGGGAAGGCAAGCACTTGACAGCCCCAGTGACTCCACTACAAAGCACCACTCTGACCGAGCAATTATCTCTGCAGTCTAATTGCAGATGGTTTAATTGTGTAATTAATCTGTGGTTCTCAGTCCTCTAAGGGCTGCTTATCTCTGAGGAATATCATTAGAGTATAAGCTGGGCCAAACATTAGCTGATAAATTAGACGTAAACTAAGTGTGTAGGACAATCCCTAGTGATCCATCTGAAGTGGAGAATGTTTCTCTCATTTGACTGGGAGCAGTTCCGGAGTGCCTGAACTCTGTGAAACTTCCTTCCATAGCATCTACCAAAAATTATTGATTTATTTACTGCAATAACAAAAAATATGATCTGAAACTGTTTTTTTTACAGTACCATGGTTTGAAGTATTATACAAAAGAACAGGTTACTAATCATATATATAACATCGACCATGTTACTCACAAAGTCCATTATCTTGAAATCAGTATTAAAAACAATAGGGAGATGCCAAATACTAAGACATTCTGAGATTCGTATATATATATATATATTTTTTAGATCTTTTAGATGAACTTTTAATTACATGTTTTGTGCTGATATAATTTCTAATTTTAAAAATGCAAAATAGCATCATTTTAACAACACTAATAGTCTCAAGCTTTCTGAACCCCTACTGTAATATTGTCTTGCTGAAATAGCTTTTTGTTTTTCCTGTTTTTAACTGCAGTAAAGAAAAACAAGAGTCACAAAAGAAACACTGTGCTCTGAGGGGAAATAACTTTAACTTGTACGATCAATGAAAAGCCGCTGACGAGGTCCGAACAGGCACACTGATTAAATCAATACATCGACGAGTATTTTCCAGATTGAATCAGACAGAGAGTATGGATCTTTCATGAGCAACCTCAGGAGAATCAAACACAGACATTTATAAGAAATCATTTGGGCTTGTCTGGTCCTTTGACATGAGTAAATTAAATTAAAAATGGCCTGACAGCACAGTTGCATCTTATATTTACATTTAGTCATTTAGCAGACTAAATGAACTTTTTTTTTTTTTTTTTTTGAATTACAGGAAGCAGGGAGATTAGCACATATAGCTTGAGTCGTAACTAAAGGAACAGGCTGGCATGCATGCCATGCAACTGAGTAAACATTTACGGGTATTAGAGGCATCAGAAATTGAAGCATGCCATCTCAGAGGTAACAAAACAGCAGATTCTGAAGGATGGCACATTTATGCCACTGTAATCCAATTAAACTCCTTGCTGTGCTGTGTGTGTTTAGAAAGAGACAGTCTGCAGTAAACCTGTCTGCAAAGATGAATATGAAATTGTAACATTTTTCAGCTTTTTCCTTAAGATATCTAACGTTTCTCTCTACCCACTGGTTACATACACATCTCTTTGTTTGTGTATCTATCTATCTATCTATCTACAGGTATTTATCTATCTATCTATCTATCTATCTATCTACAGGTATTTACTTCTCTATCTATCTATCTATCTATCTATCTATCTATCTATCTATCTATCTGTCTGTCTGTCTGTCTGTCTGTCTGTCTGTTGCTAGCAAATGCCAAGCAACCACTCAGAACACCATGGCAACCACTAAAAAATGCTCAAGGAAACACCTAAATCACTTTAGCAAAGTGCTCAGAACATCTTCGCAACAGTCTAGCAACTACAGTACAAGCTGGTAAAGGCCTGAATGAACATCAAACTTTTCCTAAGCTGTCTGTTAACAACAGTTAACAGAGTTTCTCTTAACAAACTTTCCTTTTCTAGCTTCTGTAGTTTTTTCTGCTGTCGTAACTTATCATCGTGATCAATTTGTCATGCCCTACAGTTAACATTTAGAGGAAACCTCAGTCATTTTGCCATTACTCATTCGACAAACCCTAACAAACACTGACAGGCAGACGTACAATAAAAATTTAACATATGTCTGAGAGGAAGGAAAATGCTTCCTCCTGTCAGATTCTCTAACAACACAAAGCGACTGCTTGCCTCACCATTATATCTTTTCCTTACAGCAAACTTACCCGTGTGCTCCACCCTCATGTCAGAAAGCCAGGAGCAAACCCATGAGGATGTTTGGGAAGCCTTTAAAATTGCATGAGGAACTAAGCTCTGCAATCTCTCGTGATCCAAAACAAACTTACACAAGACAAGCACGGAAACATCTTCGCCTTGTCTAGTGTAAAAGATGCAAAGACTGGAAGGACTGTGGCTGTTCTTCCCAGCATGCTTCACGTATAAACATGAAAAGCCCAGATCTGCTTCTCCAATGTTTATCCGACAGGCAGGAAGGGGCAAAAGTATTTTTTGTGAAGTAGCTGCTTTCTATTACATGCTCAAATATGATCAAAGATGTTCTTTTCTAGCGACTTCCCTGGCAGATACGGCTGCAAATTCTGAAATGTGTTGTTTTTTCTTATTAGAGGTGTTTATTATTGACTATTATGTGGTGAGGATAAGCTATACATACACCATACTTAACTCTCTATGCTTTGTTATTTTTTCATTAGTCGGCTACATGAATCCAAAGCATCCTGCAAAGCCAGTCCTGCTTCTGTACAACAGATACTCTTTTCTTATTAATCCCCAAGCCATACCTGGATGTATTTCCAACAGCCTGTCTCCAGTTTAACCTTTTAGTTTACTAGATAATTAACAACCCATAGTCTCCCTGCATTTGCAACATGCACACACACGCGCAAACACAATTTTCTATCATTTATCCACGTCAACAAACTCGCTGGTCTATGGAAAGGCTCTTTAATTCAGTAGCGGCGATAATTACGGGAAAGTATAAGCCATGAGTGAGTTCATCTTGTGAGTCATTTTCGGGGTTAAGAGCTGTTCGCCGTGACATATAGAGACGCTGTGGCAGTGATGTGAGCATCGGTGTGAGAGTTTAATATGCCAGGCACGTTGAGTTACTCTCCTTTCGATGAACTTAGGCGATACTTCAAAGCCACGCTTTTGTCATGTCTTAAGAATGTGTCATCGATGTGGGATGGGATCAAAGTTTCTGTTTTGTGTGTCTGCAGCTCTGTTCCACAACCTAGCGAACTTCTAACGCTGCATCCTAAACAGTATGGGAACTGATTTGGAGCGCTCTAAGGCAAATCCATGTGCCACACCAAGAGCTTGTCTCACATGAAGCAAAAAGCATACAAAGCATAAAAACATATAGCACACACAAATATTTGGGTAAAATAATTGTGTTCTACTTACATAACAGCTATTTTTATTTATATTTTTCTGATAGTTTTTACCTTAAATAAGCAGTGTGGGTTTTTATTAGACATTATTCTTACTGTACATTGGACGAAAGTTTGAAGTGTGGCTTTGCAAAACGTTTTATCTACCATTTGTGTTTAAGGGAACTTTTAGATTATGCAGTACTGTGAAAAAACTGCAGAAATGACAAAATAGGACCTAGGCAATTGCTTCTCACTGTTGAATGAAGAGAAAAGCCTAATTTGACAGAGATTAATTTACCTTGGAGTAAATGTAGGTGTCCTAACCGATGTTATGCAGTACTTAATAGAGGGCTGACATGTAGTTTATTCCAAGGCATTAACTTTGGAGAGTTTATTTGATTATTTAACAAAGGGGAAGTCTACGGCATCCTTGTAATATAGTAAGGATTTAATTTAATATCATGTGTTACTTGTGGTTTGTAATTATTCATTCAATTTACTAACAATTTTTGAGCAAATTCAAAAGTAAAAGTTCAACATAAACACTACACCATTTTTTTTCTCAGTTATGTAGATCTCTCTCTACTACAAAGCAACATTTTACTGTATTTTTGAATCATTTGCGTAAAATTTGATTTAAAAATAAATTTGCAATCTTAACAGAGGAATTCTACTTACAAAAGCTTGTCTGATAGTATAGAAACACTTGATTAGATAGGACTGGTCAGTTTTTTAGGCTTTAACAAAAGGTCAATAATAAATATAAAATTAAATAAATAAAATACTATTATATAAATGTAAAAAGTACCAATTTATGTTTTCCCAAACAGACAAAATTTGAAAGGTTCTATTTTGAAATCAAATGGACCAATCATTTGAACTTTAGATGTAAATATGACAAAAATCACATCCAACAATGCATCCAATGAATTTTATAATTACCAAAACAGTAGGCACATTCTGCATTTCCAATAATGGCACATTATTCTTGCTAAAGAGCATTGGCGGTTTCATTAATGGGTTCTGATTTGATGTAAACCACGTAAGCAGCTTGTATGTGTCTGAGCCTTAGTTGACTTCTGCTGGTCTCAAACACTCAGTCACCGCAAAGCCAGACAGCATAAGCCACCAGACACCCTGCAATTCTATTAGATTTATTATCTTCTCACAAAGTACATCTGACTTTCTCCCTTTGTCCTTATTTCTCTCTTTCCTTCATTCTTTTCCACTTTTTAACTGTCTTTACCACTGTACCGTTTGAAGAATCTGTGCTTTACTTTTTACCAATAAGTTTTCTTGTCCTGAATGATGCCACAGTGACAAAATAACAACCTTTTTTACTCTAAGGCCCCCCTCCTCTCTGAATCAATACTGCAAGAACCCCCAACCTTTTCTATTCACAAAAACCTTTGTATTCTAGAGTTATTACTTTTCAATTCCATGTAATTATTTTTAAACAAAACAAATTCAAGACAGATTTAAACATTCAGTTGTTGTTTTTTTGCAAACATACTTTGCAAAAATGTCACTACAGATGTTCTTTACATCTTAAAAATACTTAAAAGTGCATAAAGCTCAATTATACAGTAACTTTAACAAATAAGCACAAGTCAACCTGCCATACCAAACAAGACTACAGGGAGATGCCAAAGGACTGCATATAAACTACTATACGGATCCATTCAGAATCACTAAACACCAAAATACAAATGAAAAAAAAAAATGAAAGCAATCTGAATGTGTGTAAACTCAGCTATTTGAAGGCAGGTCAGTGCCATCTGTGAATAGTTCCTCTGTCAGAACAAGCGATCGTGTCTGTGTTTGGAGAATTTGTTGGCCATATGTACGTAAACTCCACTAGTTCTCCTCACAAACTTCTCCAAAACACTCTTCTTCAGTGGGCATCCGTTATAAAACACTCGCTGTACATTCATATTGAAAGCTATGTGAATATACTAAATATTCCTCCCCAGGGAACTTTTTCTTCACTCTTTTTCTACACTCTCACACACTGTTAGTCTTTGTCCTTCAAGGACTCTTTTTTTGAAGGCTTTACCATCCATGTAGGTGCACCGTACATTAAGGATTTGATGATTATTCTAAGAAAAGCATAATGATCCACTTTTTTGAAGACGTGTGTGGGCCAGTGAGTACACACCTGTATTTGCCTAAGTCCCAAATCTGTTTATCTTATGTAATGCACCATTAAGCAATGTAATCTTATTTGAGAAGCTAGGTCACTCACTTATAATCAAGGGTTTGAAAGGTTGGACCCTAATGGGTCCTGTGCAATTTCATTACAACCCTGGAGATGAAAAACTGGGGACAAGGTTAAATTGATCCCCAGAGACATTAGTCCAAATGAACCCTGGCTTATAAACTCAAAGCATCTCTTATACACCAACAAACTGAACGTTACACAGTAAAGATTTTTTCTTCTGTCACCTCCTAATAGTGTTGCTCACACCAATTTCTTTTTTCCCCTGAGCTCCCTTGAGGCAATGAACATGGACAGTCCATTTGGGACAAACCCCGTCTACTGCCTCCCTTTTGATTCCACTCAAAACAGCACCTGGAACAAGTGTATAAACTGGGATCACACTCCTCAGCCCTCAGAGATGGGCAGATATCATGTATTATCCTGTAGCCTTAAGGTATCTGTACACATCCAATGTCTGTTTAAAGACATAATGCAGCATAAAACTGGTACTAAAATATGCCACAGCACTGACTCATAGTATCCAAACTAGCTCTGGTGCTCCTTCAAAACAGCATCAAACAGTCTTAAACTTTCTATATTTCATAATTTATATCTTCTATATATTGCTATTCATAATTTCATTGCTCAATTTCATGTTAAAAACATTAATAACATTATTTCTGTATTCATAATGTTTGTATAAATGCATTTATACTGCATGGAACAGTTTGTATAAGAGTTTGTGGTATATATACTACTTCAGATGTTGACATAATTAAAGGATTAGTTCACCAAAAAGGAAAATGTGCATAAAATTTACTTACCCTCAGGCCATATAAGATATACATATACATATAAGATATATATATGAGTTTGCATGGGTACTGTCAGAATGTGAGTTCAAACAGCTGATAAAAACATCACAATAATCCACAAGTAATGAAAGTAATCCACAAAGTATGTGTTTGTAATAAACAAATCCATCAAGACGTTTTTAACTTCAAACCGCCTATCTGAGTTAGGAGAGATGCACTATATTGCCAAAAGTATTGGGTCACCCCCTTCTAATGAACAGGTTTGACTACTTTAGTAATTTCCATGAGTATAAATCTTAATGTTTAAGCATATTATGGCTCAGTTTTTGGCTCAAGATCTGCATTTACAGTCACACCAGAGGTGTTAAACTGGGATTAGGACTTGGTTTTATGCAGACCAGTCAAGTTCTTCCACACTGACTGAATCAATAATTTTCTTTTTGAACCTTGCCTTATACACAGAGGCACTGTCATGTTAGAATAGAAAAGGGTCCTGTCCAAACTGTTGCTATAAAATTAGAAGCACACAATTCCCTAGAATATCATTATATGCTTTAACGTTAAGATTTGTACTCATAGAAATTCCTAAAGTAGTCAAACCTGTTCATTGGAAGGGGGCGACCCAAGCACTGCTTACAAGCGAAAACAATCCAGAACAGTTCTAAACAAATATGTCAATGGATTTTGATGTGAAAGGACAACAGGGGATGGACTTTTTCACTGGAGGAAGCGTTATTATGGATTATGTTATTTTGTACAGAAGCGACAGTTTAAAGGTAAAATGCCTTAATGATGGATTTGTTTCTTACAAACATGCAGCTTTTCACTTCACAAGCTGTTAATTGATGGACTGGAGTTATGTGCATTACTTGTGGATTATTGTGATGTTTTAATCAGCTGTTTGGACTCTCATTCTGACGGCACCCATTCACTGCATTGTGAATCCATTGGTGAGCAAGTGACATAATTCTAAATTTCTCCAAATCTGTTCCAATGAAGAAACAAACTTATCTACAGTACATCTTAGGTGGCCTGAGG
Organism: Tor tambroides; assembly: GCA_021397915.2. Taxonomy (NCBI): domain Eukaryota; kingdom Metazoa; phylum Chordata; class Actinopteri; order Cypriniformes; family Cyprinidae; genus Tor; species Tor tambroides. Next base: position 9,295 of record JAFVLL020015488.1, read on the forward strand.
GTGAATAAATGTTCTGCAAATTCAGAAAATCGTGTAAAAAAGAATGATATTTGTTTACAAAACCATAATAGTCTAAAACATTGAACAAACACTGCAGCATTAGGCTCTTTTAGGACTTGGATGATGGAACCCATCACACCATTACAATACAATCTAAAGATGTTAGACCCTATTAACTAACCAGATCATAAATGTTACAACTATCATTTGCATCCTTATGACAATTTCCTTTAAAATATTACTAACCTTCCCCAGTTCATTAAGAATCTGCATTAAAAACGCTTCATTTACTGTACATACCTAATAGCGTTGCTCACACCAATTTCTGTTTTTTTCCCTCAGCTCCGTTGAGGCGATGAGCATGGACAATCTATTGGAACAATCCCTGTCTACTTCCTAACGTCTCTTTCCACACGTACAGTAACCTGTGCCTGGAACGAGTGTATAAATCTTTGATCACAATCTTAAGCCCTCAGAGAGCAGCGAGTATCAATAATTATCCTGTAGCCAGCAGTGCCTGCTTAGCAAGTCTTACATGCATTAAAGATTTTTTTTTTTTTTACATAACCATTACAATCTGGCATTTTGAATATAGACAGATGATTATTTTGACCAATATCTGTCCTGATATTCAATCTTTTCAACTTATTAGATATCTACTATTTGTAAATGATGCCATTTGATTGATCACTATGGAAACGCAGCCAAAAATTATATTTACAATTGGAGAAACCTATTTAATGCATTGCATTAATGCTTTTAAATAACAGCCATTTGTTCTCAAGTTAGAAGTGTATCATTTGAGATTCAGGTAGCCCTAAATAAGGATGAAAATAAATCTGCCACCATCTAAATTACAAACATCATCATCAATAATAACATAATTCAGAATGTATATGCTGTTGTATCATGTCATTCATTATTGTATAAAAAAAAACATAAAACAATTAAAAATCGGTTCTGCATACTGGTTATTGGATGCTTACATAAAAAAATAATGCATATTGGTATAGTCACCAAAAATCAATATCGTGTGATCTCGAAGTTGAACTCAAACCAACACTGCAGCATTAAGCATCCATGCAGTAATTAGGATCATTTAAGATGATGAAACCCCAATACACCATTACAACAAAAGATTTAAATTGTTAGAAGACCCTTTAAGTAAACAGAACATGAATGTTGTGATAACTCTTATTGTATCCTTGGTCTCAATATTGCCAGTCAAAACTCATAAAGCTTCCCAAATTCGTTAAAATCTGCATTTAAAAAAACGCTTCATTTATTTTACAGACCAGGTTTGCATGGCCAGTTGCGTGGTATGTCCATTCTTGTTGACCGAACGCACGCACTGACACCTGCAGATGTAGGTAGGAAAGCGCTTGAGCGCTTTCACTTTTGCGACGCATCAAATGATGCTCGACAAAAGACGTTTAAAACTCCAATGCGAATGTAACGAATCCCCGTATGGCGTGGCTTACCTGATACGCCTTACTATATGGATATTCAATCACCCCTCGTATCAAACAAGGGGTCTCTGAGGAGGGTGGTCTTCTTATGTGACAGGGGAGTCTGGAATACTATTTATCATTGGCGTCCTCCCGAGATCCTCATATTCCCCATGTAGAGCCAGTGGAACGCGTGCGGCGAATGTACGAGCCTCTTTTCTTTCCTCTATTTCCCTTTCTCACTCTCTCACACATGCATTAACACGCACAGCACACACGCCCCAGTGGGCTCTCCACGCGTAAACGCCATGAGGAGCATCCCTGACTCCAATGCGCATTTTATCGCTCCTATACGCGCGGCTTTTTTCAGTGTACTCAACCCAGCGCGGCACAGAGATATTAAGGTTTGGCCAGCAGAAAGGGTGTTTAACTCACATTGCCCACGGACGCTAGATACAGGTGGTTTTGCGAATCTCCGACGTCTTCTTCCAAAAGTGCGGAGCGAGGAATATTTCAAAAAAACAAGTGCGTCTCGCACGCGTATGGCGGCATCTTGTCTTCGTATTGGGCTTCGCGGCAGCTGCAAAGATTCCAGCGTTCGCGCGCTGCGGTTGTCATGGTGTCAGACTAAGGGATGCTGCTGTGGCGCTTGATTCGTGACATCACACAACCGTTTGAATTGCTACAAGTTTTCTTTTATTGGTTAATACTTACGGGGTTTCCCTTCTTATAATTTAACTCTTAAATGTTGGAGTTAGGGAGGATTTTGCAACAATATTCAATTCCTCCTAACAATTGGGATCATTCCGTTACAGAAATAGATCCATCTATAAATGAAAATTCTGTCATCGTTTAATCAGCCGTCGTTCCAAATCCGTAGCTATAGAGTTTTTGTCGAACACAAAATTAGATGTTTCGAAGTATGTTTTTGCTGCATTGGATTCTTCCATTTCACAAAAACCGTAGTGACCCGGAACTGTCAAGGTCCAAAATAAGCCTCAAAAGGTAGGCTAGTCCTTTCCAAGACATTTAATGCCATATGCTTTGAATATGTTAGTAATTCTACTATTTAAAATAATAATAATTTAATAAAATGCAACCTGTTAAAGGAATACTTCATCCAAAAAGTCATCCAAGATGTAGATTAGTTTGTTTCTTCATCAGAACAGATTTGGAGAAATTAGCATTACATCAATTGCTCACCAGTGGATCATCTGCAGTGAATGGGTGCCGTCAAAATGAGAGTCCAAGCAGCTGATACAAACATCACAATAATCCACAAGTAATCCACAAGATTCCAGTCCATCAATTAATGTCTTGTCAAGTGAAGAAGCCATGTGTTTGTAAGAATAAAATCCATCATCCATCATTTTTTAATTTTTTTGTCTTTTCAGCAAATTTTAATTTTTGGGTAAACTGTTCCTTTAATCTATGAACTATAAGTTATCCTATAATATATGGCAAAAGTTAGGCTATATATTTTAAATAACTGTATTTTTTGGACACTATCCCCTTCTCAACCAACCAGCGACCCCCAATGGCATGGGGACAAAACAGCACAAAATAGCTACTGATTGCATGTTTGAATATGTGGATATGTGGCAAATAAGGCATGACTGTAATCAAAAATAATGTTTACTGCTAAATGTCTCTTCACCTTGACTTGCCTATAATTGCGAGTGGAATCACAGAAGTAACAGCACCCGCTCTCAAATGTGTGAGTCAGTGATGTGTTTGGACAGGGCTTTGGAAATTTATGTCCCTGGATATTGACTGGTGATTCTTCTAGCCACCTCAAGGCATAGATGTGATTCACAATACCCGTTTTGTCCTTATTAGCTGAGGACCTGAACACAAGAGAAACATTACAGAGTCCCACTGTGATCTCATACAATCATCACCATTAAATAATCATTAAATACACAACTCCTCTCAGCTCAATCCATCATCAAAGGGAAATTTCTCTAATCTTGTCAGATGAATCTGGGCTGTCTGCCCTCAACAAAATCTACATCTTTCTCTTGAATTCAAATCTCATTTTTAAGTCCTGAAAACACTGAGGGACGAAAATAAATGCACCATTTACCTTTTCCCTGTTGGCAAAAGCAACACATTACCCTTCCCTGACATTTCCCCTATGTGTTTCAATTAAAGGAATAGTTCACCCAATAATGAAAATTTGTTGATAGAATGAGAGTTCAGATGACTCTAGTCAATTAATTATTTCTTGTGAAGCGAAAAGCTGCATGTTTGGAATAAACTTTTAACTTTAAATTTCTGGCAAAACTAAGAGTCTTCTATCCATAATATTGCTTTCTCAAGTGAAAAAGTTGTCTTGTCTGAATCAGGAGAGAAATATGCACAGATGAAGCACCGAAAACAGTTCTAAACAAATATGTTGTAGATTTTGATGAGAGTACAACTGGGGATGGACTTTTCCACTGGAGGAAGCATTATTATGGATTATGGACTTGTATTTTGGCTGGAAACAACAGTACGTGGTAAAATAACTTACCGGGTTAAAAGAACAGTTCACCCAACAAAGAAAATCTGTTAAAAAGTCGTAAGCAACGGTTTGAACATAAAAACATCTTAACGATAGATTTTTTTTCCTACAAACATGCAGCTTTTCGCTTCACAAAATGTTAATCGATGGACTGGAGTTGTGTGGATTTCTTGTGAATTTTTTTTTGTTTTGTTTTGTTTTTTCTTCAGCTGTTTGGACTCTCATTCTGACGGCACCCATTCACTGCAGAGCATCCATTGGTGAGTAAGTGATAATGCTACATTTCTCCAAATCTGATCAGATGAAGATACAAACTCATCTACATCTTGGATGGCCTCAGAGTAAATACATTTTCAGAAAATATAAACTAGGTAGTTCAGTATCAGAGAGTTTGTTTGTTTGTTTTTATTTATTTAGGTTTTTCTACTTCTTTTTTTTTTGTTCTGTAATTGTGAAATTTACTAGCAGTGAAAATTTTTACTTAGGTGAAAAATGTTTCTACACCAAAGATTTTTCAGTGTATGCCCACATTTAGCTGTTTTATTATTTAGCTGTGGTAATTTCAGGTTTTACTGATTGCATTCAGTCCAGGTGAAACATAATTACAAATCATAAAAGGGCAAAAGGTTTCTGTGAAAATTTCATTAATGCATTATAAAATGCATTATAAAAACAGTGTGAACGTATGAAAAAAGACCCCACCTTGACTGACAAACAAATGTGTGTTACTTAAATTCAGGATATAAGCTCCTACTTTCAACAACTCTTTTCCGGTTGAAAAACTGTGCTCTGTAGTAAATCCAGGGATTATTTCTATTTTTAGTTGTATTTTTGCAAGATGAATTTTGCAGTTTGCTGCAGTATTACTTAATTTGGTGAAAGAGAAATATTGGTAGCACTTTATTTTACAGTACGTGTACTTCCTTGGTGTGCATGGTAAATATCTTGTACCTACTGGCAAATGAGTGGTAACACAAGGTACTTACCTGAAGTGTATGTACATGGTAACAAATAAGAAACACGGCTGTACTTAACAGTCGTACATGCATGGTAATTAGTTTGTACATACAGACAAGTGTGGGTAAGAACGGTCACTTACAGGTAGTGCCTGTACATGGTAACTAATTAGATACTTTACTGTACTTACTAATGTATATACATGGTAAATATGTAGTACTTACGGACAAGTGGGTACAAACAGGCACGTCCTTACAGTATCCGTATATGGTAACTAAGACACATTACTGTACATACTAATGATATGTACATGATAAATGTGTAGCACCTATGGAAAAAGGTGGTATTATGTGGTAACAAAAAAGACATACTGTACTTGGTACACTCTAAAAAATGCTGGATTAAATACAACCCAGCGCTGGGCAAAATATGGACGAACCCAGCGACTGGATTGTTTAGACCCAGCGGTTGGGTTACTGCCCAGAAGGCTGGGTTAAATGTTTAACCCAGCATGTGTTCTGTCCAACATTTACCCAGCACTGGGTTGTATTTAACCCAGCATTTTTTAGAGTGTATACACGTGGTAAATATGTAGTACTTACAAACAAGTGTGTGTAATAACGGTCACTTACAGGTAGTGTCAGCATATGGTAACTAATAAGACACATTACTATACTTACTAATGGTATATATAATATGGTAAATGTGTAATACTTAAGTGTGGTTAATAACAGGCACAGACATACAGTGTACGTTCATTATAACTAATGTGAAACGATATGTTCTTACCAAAACTTTGACAAATTATGGATGACTGTAAGTTCAAGTCCTCCTGGTACATGCTTTGGAAGTTGTTTGGGAAAACAGCAGTAACTGTGCAGCACTGCATGATCTCTTAGCAGGCACAGTCCTTTTAAATAGGGATTTTGACACATGACAATCAGGAGTTGCAAGTGCAATATGAGTCTGGTAGCTACTGTATAATTCCAAAATAAAATCTGTCTACATAATGTACGTCATCAAAAATCCCTATTGGACCAATTAGTTAAGAGAATCAGTGTCGTTAAAGATAAGGCAAGTTAACTGCAATGCCACCTACCATCAATTACTCAATAAGTATACCTTGGTTCATGTTTATACCCCCCAACTTGAGTACCGCATAACTTATACTGTACATTAACTAATAAGTACATACACCAGTATGTACATAGTAAGTATATGGAAATAGGACTGTAAAATAAAGTTAAATATTACTAGTTCTTCAAACTTTGTAAGCACTGTTGTGGAGAGCAATTTAACATTAACAGTCCTACACAAGCAATTGAAAAACAGTCCTGTTTTTATTAGGTAAGGTTAGGACTTACCAAGAATACCGTATATACCAAGTACAGCATGTGTCTTCTTTGTTACCACATAATACCACATTTTTCCGTAGGTGCCACATATTTAACATGCATATACCATTAGTAGGTATAGTAATGTGTCTTATTATTTACCATATACTGCCACTACCTGTAAGTGACCGTTATTTCACACACTTGTTTGTAAGTACTACATATTTACCATGTGTATACCAAGTACAGCATGCGTCTTGTTTGTTACCACATAATACCACATTTTTCCATAGGTGCTACACATTTACCATGTACATATCATTAGTATGTACAGTAATGTGTATTATTAGTTACCATATATGAATACTGTAAGGACGTGCCTGTTTGTACCCACTTGTCCGTAATTACTACATATTTACCATGCATATACATTAGTAAGTAGAGTAAAGTATCTAATTAGTTACCGTGTATGGGCACAACCTGTAAGTGACCGTTATTACCCACACTTGTCTGTATGTACAAACTAATTGCCATGCATGTTAAGTACAGCCATGTTTCTTATTTGATACTATGTACATACACTTCAGATAAGTACCTTGTGTTACCACTCATTTGCCTGTAGGTACAAGATATTCACCATGTATGTACCAGGGATGTACAAGTACTGTAAAATAAAGTGCTACCGAAGTATTTTACCCAGTTGTTAAGTTGAAAAATAAGTTTGCAATACACTCATAATAACTCATAATAATTTAAATGCTTTAGTCCTGGTGAATGTTTATTACTGCAATAAAAGCACCTCAGTGCACTTATCTATGAACATCCACATGTAGCAGTTCCCTCTCCGTCTATTCAAGTAATAATAAATTATAAATTTGCTCCCTTTTCACAAAGGAATAGGCCATTCTTCCTCCTTACATCTACTGCAAGCTATTGTCCAATCTAAAGAAATTCTACTTAGGTTTCATTATCCATAGCTGCTGCTTTGTTGGAAACATAACATTACAGACTATGTCAGATTTAATGGAACTCAGCACATATTATTCACTGTGCTCAGTGAATATTTTTTGAAAATTCATATCTTTTATTCATTAGTGTCAGTGATAAGGAAGTAGGAAGTTACAGTGTCCCTCAGAAGACACTGAAGGCACAGTTAAAATGCCTGAATCTTGCTGCTTTAAAATAGGTATGACTTGATTTTATATTTTCCTAAAGAAAATATGCAAACACTCCAGAAAAGCTCTCTTTTGTTTGCAAATTCCAGTATCTAATGGAACTGACATTGTATATTGCATGCGTGTGATTTAGAAGTATTCTTTCTGAAAAAACACATCCAATCAACACAAATGTAACCACAAAACCAGTCATAAGCATGGGTATTTTTGTAGCAATAGCCAACAATACATTGAATGGGTCAAAATTATTGATTTTTCTTTTATGCCAAAAATCATTAGGATATTAACTAAAGATCATGTACCATGAATATATTTTGTAAATTTCCTATCATAAATATATCAAAACTTAATTTTTGATTAGTAATAGGCATTGCTAAGAACTTCATTTGGACAACTTTAAAGGCAATTTTCTTTTCTTTTTTTTTGCACCCTCACATTCCAGATTTTCAGATAGTTGTATCTCAGCCAAATATTGTCCTATCCTAACAATAGTTCACCCAAAATTGAACATTTGCTGAAAATGTACTCACTCTCAGAAGGTTAAAATAATCCAAGATGTAAATTAATCTGTTTATTCAACATAACTGATTAGCATAAATTTGTCATTACATCATTTACTCACTAATGGATCCTTTTCAGTGAATGGGTGCCGTCAGAATGAGATCCCAAAGAGCTGATAAAATCACCAGCTGTTTAAAACTATTTAAAAACATTGGTGAGGAAGTGATGTAATGCTACATTTCTTCAGCCCTGTTCTGATGAAGAAACAAACTGATCTGGGAGTGAAGAAATATTAGAAATATTAATATTTTTGAGAGAAATATTCCTTTAAAATATGGTTTACTCAGCCTGTTCTGACGAAGAACTGTCAAACTGATCTGAAGCTGAAGAAATATTAATTTTTGAGAGAACTATTCCTTTAAATACATGGTTTACACTCCCTTTGGATTCATTATGTTAAACATCCTGATAATATATTATGGCAATTTATCCACAGTTGCTTGCTACAATCATTCCCGGAAATGAATAATTGATATAGAGCTTAAAATGATTCCACTAAAAAAGCCGACACCTCCACTACCTCTCCTCTCTGATTATGAGCCACATTAACAATGGACAAGCCCTCCTTGCTCATTTGACAAAGTGATGTATTTGAACTGCACTGGACGGCTCTATTAAATAATACATTAAACCTGGGTGTAATTTGGATGCATGTAAAGTGGGGCTAGAACTGGTGGAATGAGATTGGTTTATCACACTGACATCTAATTACAAATAAATGAGAGGGTGAGCGAGTGTTTATAGATTCCTCAGAATGACAACCTAATATACACATGGCAGTGGATTTACCTCAGTCAGCAGTTTAGTGAAAAAGTTTAGGGACCGTATTAATAATTTTAGTCAAACTGCTGCTTAACCATGTGAACTTTGAAACACAGTCTATGAAAAGGAAGACTAAATCTTCGAAAGTTTACTTTTTAAAGTAATGCACTTTTTATACTCCAATATATTTTCATTGAGACTAGATTATGATGTTGTTGTTGTTGTTGTTGACATCACTTAAATAAGAAATAATATGTAAAACATTACTCATCAAGTTTAAATATACTACTTCTTCAACTTGAAATTTGAATCTATAATAGTAAATGTTGTATATATGAAAATGTGATAAACAAATAAATCAACTTCAATATGCTTAAAGTTAAATTGGTGTTATGTATGACTAAAACAGCTTTAAAATTTATATCGTTTGGCATTTTAAGGCAATAGTGATCTTTACTGGGGACACAAAAGGTACTGAATACTAGGAATGACCCATATAGGTTTCTGTCCCATTGGTTACTAGTAATTTGAATACCAGTATAATTTTTTGACCGTACTTTTTGGTGACATAAGCAGAGCACTGTGAAATGTCTACTGTAACCCTGTTTGTTCTGCCAGGAATTTGAAAACAAAAAAGGAGATTGTTTCTCAAGACACAAATGTTGTTCAAGGGGAAGTTAGGGAAGTTGTAAGTCTCTATGGATAAAATTTCTACTAGATAGATAGATAGATAGATAGATAGATAGATAGATAGATAGATAGATAGATTCCGAGGTAAGAAAATACTACAGTTGTGAAATATATAAGACTCCATTAAAAGCTTAGTTACTGTAATCAGATATAGTCATTCCGGTATTGAGTGACCAGCAGAAAATGACGGAGGGAGTTTTCAGTGTTTTCTTAAGAATAACTAAAACTGAAATTACAGAATTACCTGGCATAGTCCTTGGATAAGGTCACCACGAAGGAAGAACTAAATAGGGAGCGAGACTTACAGGAAAAGAAAGAGGAAGTCAACAGACCGTAAAAGCCGTAAAAGGCAATTAAATCTCACATCTCTCGAAAGCCACTAAATCTCCAATGATAGAACGTAAAACGTGGTTGTCATCTGTCACTTTACCCCCTCATAATGACCATGAATCATTTTATTCCAAACTCATTTAATAGGTCTTCAGACTTTTTTCAGGTTGCGTGTACTTGGTTATATAAAATATTGATGTTAAATTCTCCTCCTGTCAACCGTATCATCTCAGGCAGAAGTGCAATGTTCACACAGCCATAGAAGGTCTATTATGGCCACTATTATTTACTGAGTCCATGAGTTGAATTCATAACAGAAAGGAGAGAAAAATTATATGTTTACCAGTGACTTCTATAGGATATCTGATATCCAGTAGATGGCAGTATTTCTCTCCGGAGATCGGTCAAAACCCTCCAAAATCCTTTGGTTTGCATCTCCACTCTTTTTGCATGTCTACTTAGATTAACTGAAAAAAGTGTATCAGATGCTTTGAGGTAAACTATACGTCCTAATACTGGTGTGCTGACTTTCTTGCATACCATCACCAGTGCAGACATACTTTTAAGATGTTGCATTGTTATGAAAAATTAGTATTCTTGGACTTTTGGTAGTAATAATTATTGACTGTTACAAAGGGAACTGTATCACATATCCACGGTCAAATGCAAAAAAAAAAAAAAAAAAAAATGCATTACATTGCACGTGCCTTCACTGAGCTCATAAGTTTGTTTCTGCATTAGGTAACTGTGTTTTTTTTTTTTTTTTTTTTTTAATTTAAAAAAAAACTAATTGGGACTTTTTATCTCACAATTCTGATTTTTTTTTCTCAGAATATCTCCCAGTTCTGCATTAATCTCCCAATTCTGACATTTGCATGGCTTTACATTTGATTAATTCATAAATTCACAAATGTATCAGCCTGAAAATCTAAAATAACAGTATGAATATTATTTGTGTATGATACAGTTATTTTTGATATCAAAATATTTTGACAGTGATAAAAATATGATGTATTTAACTGTATTAATGCAAAGGAATACTATTCAGTAATGTAAACATAATAGGCTAAATAAATAGGCCTACTAGTTACCAAGGAACACACAGGTTAGAAACCAGAAGTTCATATTAACAAAGGTCATGAGCAAAAAATTGGTTATGTCAGGATAAAATGTGCTTCATGTTGCAACCCCTAAATTAAATGGTTTTGAGTCAAAAATATTATTTAGCATGACTGAACTAACCTAACTGCATTACGCAGAAAGTAAGAACAGTTGTGAAATATAATCATTATATGAAATATATAGCACTCCTTTAAACCCTTAGTAATTAGATATATTCATTTTGACTGAGGGAGTTTTCAGTGTTTTCTCAAGACAGAAGACTGACTAAAAATGAAATGACAGAATTACCTTGCCTAGCTCTTGGATAACGTCACCATGAAGGGAGAACTAAATAGGGAGAGAAACTGACAGGAAAAGAAAGAGGAAGTCAATGGACCAAGCCGTACAAGGCACTTAATCTCACATCTCTCAAAAGCCACTAAATCTCTATTGATAGAAGGTAAAGAGTGATTGTCATCTGTCACTTTACCCCCTCATAATGACAATGTATCACTTTATTCCAAACTCATTTAATAGCTCATCAGACCTTTTTTATGTTGCATGTGCTTGGCAGAAATGCAATGCTCACACAGCCTTAGAAGGTTTATTATGGCCACAAAAGGAACACCTTTAATTGGGCTATTGGGTCCATGAGTTGAATACATCACAGAAAGGAGAGAAATATATATATTTTCCAGTGACTTCTATAAGACACCTGATATCCAATAAATGTCAGTATTTCTCCCCTGAGATCGGTCAAAACCCTTCAAAATCCCTTGGTTTGCATTCAAATCTGCACTGTTTTTGCATGTCTAAGTAAATTTTGTTTTATGTTTATGTTTTAACTGAAGCATTTACCCAAAAAAAGTAACCTAATACTAATGGCTTATTTGCATGCCATCACCAGTGCAGTAGCTATATACTTTTAGGCAGTGGCTATTTGCACGACAGATGCTATTTACACTAAGTGTAAATAGCATATTTTTTAGCGATACCCAGCAAACATTTGGACATTTAATGACCGTTGAATAGACGTCCCTCCGACACGTCCCATCATGGTTGAAAAATATATCCAAAACTGAACCGACGTCTTCTGGCCGTGAATTACACGTCTTTTCTGCACGTCCCTGGACGTCTAAATGTGTCATCTTCTGGATGTCTATTTTGTGTTAATTTAATGTATTAATTTAAGTATATAAGCCTGCATATAAAATAATCACACACCCATTCTGTAACGTCGTTAAAGGCAATCACTTGTCTTTAGGTTTGCACAGCTTACACATCCATTTACACAGGCTCAAAGGTTCTAAAAAGGTCCAAAATCGGTCCAGTCAGACCTGAACGTCTATATAACATTTTAAGCATGTGTGCATCACAAACAACACATTGCTACTAAACTTAAAAAGAAGAGTGCTGTAATTTACCACAACATATTTTAATGTGAATATTACATTTTTGAAAAATGTCTTCCATTTGTTAAACAGCTACTATTCAAAACAAGAAAATAAAAATAGTAGAATGTGGTTAATTCTAAATCTGTGGCAATGGCATTTTCTCTAACAGTTTTACATTAATGTTAAGCAGCCATTATTTAAACAAGGAAACAAAAGGATCATAGTTAACACATATGTAACTATTTTTTAGAGTCTTTCAATTTTTATTTTCCAAAATGTTTACTCTCATTTTCTTGGTCCACGACCACCAGCTCTTCCAGGAGTGTGATTCATGTGTTCCACCATTGATGCATGGAAGTCAGAGCTGTGGAAGTACTACTTTTTTTCCTAACAGTCTTGCATTACTGTTAAACAGCCATAAATCAAACAAGTAAACAACAAAAATACTGGAATATGGTTAACACAATGTAAATGTTTTTTAGAGTCTGTGAAAGTCGTTTATGGCTCAATTTTTATATCCTCCACCCCCAGCTCTTCCAGGAGCGTGCTTCAGGTGTTCTGCCATTGCTGCATCAATGTCTGAGTCTGTAGTATTGGGGCTCCACCTCTTCAAAGCATC
>JAFVLL020015489.1:0-16266 GCA_021397915.2 Tor tambroides
CATGTAAACGTAGTCATTGTTTGCTATAAATAGCCCTTATGTTTCCTTTGTGCTTTGTTGTGTATTTATGTTGTAACACTGCTGTTGGTGAGTCTGTTCAAGTCAAGTCAAGCCAAGCCTGTCTGGATTATGTTTCATGTCTATATTGTAAATAAACTACACTTGGGTTCACTACGCTCGCCTTCAGTGGACTGATTGTTACATCTGAACTGACTGTCTGTGACTATGTGAAATGACTGTCCATTGTGTTACTGCATTTGTAAAGCATCCTTGAGCCTGTGAAAGGCGCTATATAAATTAAACATTATTATTATTATTGTTATTATTAAATATGAGGTAGACACTTACTCTTCATGTCTTGCACTGTTGTAGCACTGGAGGAAAAGTTGAGCTTCAGATTCTCGTACGACAGAGAAGTCTCCAGCTTTTTTATGTTGGTTTTAGCATTTGTGTTGTATGTGTTTTTGTTTTGTAAAGCTGGTGTGGGCACAGAGACGTTTCAACCATGGTTGACAGCACTTTTATTATTATACATGGTTGTACTGTATTATTATAATATTTGGGTGTAGCATACATGCTTATATAGACCGCATTACCAGCAATACCTAGTGTGATGCCTTGATATTTATAAACCAAGATATTTCTTACTTTCCTTTGAAGAAAGAGGATTATCATTATCTCGGAAGTGAATATATATATATATATATATATATATATATATATTATATATTAGGGCTGCACGATATATCGCAAAATTATCGTTATCGCAATAATAGTATATGCGATATCCGTATCGCAGAGAGTTGCGATAAATTTAATTTATTTTATGTGCCAAGCATTTGTTGCATGCATAGTTTGTCCAAATTTGACCAATCAGATGGGGCCTTACTATCTTTATACCCGCCTCCCAAGTAGGTGCTATATGATATTAGCTAGACCGGGCCCAAAGATGAATCTAGTTGGCTCAGATCAGAGAATTGAAAATAAATATGGCAGGAGTAGAGACAAGCGAGGAAAATGACAGCAGCGAAGATCTTGTGCCTAAAAAGAACTGCATGTCTGAAATATGGCAGTATTTTGGCTTCAAGAGAGAAGACGTGTGTATTGTGTTAGTCGTGCCGAAAAACTGTGGTCACGTCGAGAGGAAATACAACTAATCTCCACAGTCATCTGGAAGACAACCACAGGGAGCTATATGAAGACTTCCGAAAATGTAAGGCCAAATCTACCAAAACTGCTAACGAAAAGCCAAGTAACAATAAGGGAGTCGTACAGACAACCATCGATCAAAGTTTTACAAATGCAACGCCTTACGGAAAAACGTCGAAACGCCACAAGGAATTAACAGATGCTATCACACGCTTTTTAGCTAAAGACATGATGCCTGTTAACACCGTGAGCAAAGAAGGCTTTGTGGGTCTAATTAACAAATTTGACCGAAGATATCAGCTGCCATCGAGAAATTATTTTTCTGATGTCGCAATTCCACAGATGTATGACACTTGTGTGAAGACAGTGAGCTCCGAGCTGCGCCAAGTGGACTTCTACGCTAGCACCACTGACCTGTGGTCCAGTCGTACGACTGAGCCCTACATGAGTTATACTCTTCACTTTCTTACTCAAAACTTTGAATTAAAAACACGCTGCCTGGGTGTTGTGTATTTCCCCGAATCCCACACCAGTGAAAATATAGCCCATGGGCTGCGGGATGTTTTAGCCAGCTGGAACTTAAAAGAGGAAAATCAAGTGTCCATTACAACGGACAACGGTGCCAATGTGGTGAAGGCTACCGAACTTAATAATTGGGTCAGGCTACATTGCTTTGGACACCACTTGCATCTGGCCATCGGTGAGTGTTGAATGTTTATATTTGCAATAATAAAGTTAAAACTGAAAAAAGGTACAGTTGTTTGTATAGTTGCATGTACACTAGACATGATTTTGGATATTGTAATATTTAAGATAACGTGTTTATTTAGGAAATATATTCCACAGAGGCTAGTAAATTGTAGCTGACAGTTTTCTATCTCAAATGATGTTATATAAAATTGTAATTATAATATTGCAATGTTATTTCACCCTGTATGTCCTTGTTTTGTTTTTTCTTAACTCTTCAGAAAACGCTGTTAAAGGTGATGAGCGCATTAATCAAGCTGTTGGTCTCTGCAAAAAGTTAGTGGGACATTTCTTCCACACCTGGAAGGGGAAGATGGCACTGAAAAAAGCACAAAAAGAGCACAACCTCCAGGAGCACTCCCTCATCACAGAATGCCCTACAAGGTGGGGTTCGAGGCAGAGAATGATTCAGAGAGTTCTAGAGCAGCAGCGGGCCATAAGCGACGTCCTGTCCGCAGACAGAAAGTCAAGACATTTAGTTCCTTCTTGGCAGGACCTAGATGTACTTGAGTCCATAAACCAGGCATTGCAGCCTCTGCAAGAATTTACAGATGCTCTATCAGGTGAAAGTTACGTAAGTGTTTCATATGTGAAACCTGTACTTCACTTGATGAACACCTCAATTCTTGCTGCAAAGGAAGAAGACAGTGATTTAACAAAGTCCATAAAGATGAAGATTCTAGAGTACATGAACACCAAGTATGACAACCCTGCAACTCAAGAACTTCTGGACATGACCTGCTTTATGGACCCCAGATTCAAAGCCGACTACATCAGCTCTGACAAGGTGTCAGACATCAGAGCCAGGGTGATGTCTGAAATTGAAGCAACTGTGCCACAGGTAAATGTTAATATGACAATATTAAGTGACAAAATAATGCACTATAACTAGATTTGTTTACAATATTTACTTTATTTCTCTATTTTAGGAGCAAAGCCCAAGTAATCAAGATCACCAGGGCATGGGTCCATCAGATGTCACCCTAAAGAAGGCCAAAAAATCCCTGGGCAGTTTCTTCAAGACATGCCCAGCTCCGTCATCTATGGAACCATCGCACACTGTGGAAGTTGAATTGAACAACTATATGATGTCTCCCACATCAGGTCGACTTCCCACACCTGAGTAAACTAGCCAGGAAGTATCTCTGTATACCAGCAAGTAGTTCACCTTCAGAGAGACTTTTTAGTACATCAGGAAATGTTGTGACGTGCCAACGCACGTTTAAAACCTACCAAAATCAATATGCTAGTTTTCCTGGCAAAAAACCTGGAATAAAATAGCTTTCACAGTTAAGCACATTTGGCATTGCATTGTGCTAAAACATAGGTTTACATGTTATTACTTAATGTTTACATGTTAATAATGTTTACATGTTAATACTTAATTTATTTTATTTATGTGGATGGTGTTGACAAGATGTTACTCTTTCCACTACATACCAATTTATTTAAGGCCTGTACACTTTGTTTAATAGTATTTTTTTTTATTTAATTGGTTTAATAATATTTATTTTTATTTAAAAAAAAACAGGCAAGGCAAGGACATATTTTGTTTAAAAGATGCTCTTGTTTTAAGATGCTCTTGATGATTGTATGGTTACATGTGAATAAAAAGTAATGTTTGAGAGTAATTCATTTTGTGTTTGCAGGTCTATGGTAACAGCAAACCAGAAATCAGAATATCTGCTGAGGTTTTCAGTCATTCATAGTGTTTTAAAGTCTAAATGTTTGCACCTTCCTTGACCGTGTTTTTTTTTTTTTACCCTGAACTAGATTTAATTAGATCAGAAGAATATCTATTACTTGTTTATTTTAGTATGATCATTACATATATATAAATGATTTTTTTTAAAAATAGCTAATAAAAATAGCATTTCTCTAGGGAAATGTTATATCGCAAGAAATATCGTTATCGCAATATTCAACAACAATATCGCATATTTTCCCAATATCGTGCAGCCCTAATATATAATATGTATATGTGTGTGTGTGTATGTACAGTGCCCTCCACTAATATTGGCACCCTTGGTAAATCTGAGCAAAGGTGGCTGTGAAAATAAATCTGCATTGTTTATCCTTTTGATCTTTCATTCAAAAAATTCACAAAATTCAAACTTATCATTGAAGTAAAACAACTGAAAGTGGGGAGAAAACCTCATGATAAAATAAATGTTTTTTCTCCAATGCATGTTGGCCACAATTATTGGCACCCCTGGAAATTCTTATGAGTAAAATATCTCTGAAGTATATTCCCATTCATATTTACATTTTTTTTAGCATACCAGGGAGACTAGGAGCACGAAATTGTCCAGCTATGGCTTCCTGTTCCAAAGGATCTTAAATATAAAGACAACTAAGGCCAAATTCCATCACAAGGAGTAAAACCAAACAATAAAGTTCTGATGTGCAGAACAAGATTGTTGAGCTTCACAAAATCGAAAGCTGCTGTAAGCCAGAAGCTAAATAATTGAAAATCCCCATTTCCACCATCAGGGCAATAATTAAGAGGTTCCAATCAACTAAAGATGTTACAAATCTGCCTGGAAGAGGACGTGTGTCTATATCGTCCTAATGCACAGTGAGGGGGAGAGTTTGAGAGGCCAAAGACTCTCCAAGGAACACAGCTGGAGAATTGCAGAAATTAGTTGAGTCTTGGAGTCAGAAAGCCTAAAAAAATATATATCAAACAGCCCTTACATCACCACATATTGTTGAGGAGGGTTTCAAGAAAAATTCTCCTCGCTCATCCAAAAACAAAATCCAGCATATTCAGTTGTCAGACATGACTGGAACTTCAAATGACACTGGCTTCTATGGTCAGATGAAACTAAAAAAAAAGAGTTTTTTGGCAGCAAACCCACCAGATGGGTTTAGTACAAACAGGGATAAAAAGTACCCCATGCCCACGGTTAAATATACTGCTGGACCTTTAATGTTGTTGGCCCGTTTTTCTGCCGGAGGTCCTGGATATCTTGTTCAGATGCATGGCATCATGGATTCTCTCAAATTTCAACAGATAAAAAATCTAAAGCTGACTGCCTCTGTTAGAAATCTTATAATGGGCCGTGGTTGGATCTTCCATCAGGACAGTAATCCAAAACAAACATCAAAATCAACACAAAAATGGGTCACTGAGCACAAAATGAAGCTTTTGCCATGGCTGTCCTAGTCCTCTGACCTGAACCCTATAGAAAATGAGTGAGGTGAACTAAAGAGGAGAAGCACCAACATGGAGCTGTGAAGCTGGAGGATCTGTAGAGATTCTGCATGAAGGAATGGTCTCTGATCTCTTATCAGGTGTTCTCCAAACTCTTCAGGCATTACAGAAGAAAACTCAGGGCTGCTATCTTGGGAAAAGGACATTGCAATAATTGGGTGCCAATAATTGTGGCCAATGTGAACTAGAGAAAGTATTTATTTCACAATACGATTTCTCCCCCACTTTCAATTGTTTTACTTCAATGATAGGTTACAATTTTATGAATTTTTTGAATGAAAGATCAAAAGGATAAACAATGCAGATTTATTTTTACAGCCACCTTTGCTCATATTTACCAAGAGTGCCAATATTAGTGGAGGGCACTGTATGTATGTATGTATGTATATATATATATATATATATATATATATGTATGTGTGTGTGTGTGTGTGTGTGACCCTGGACCACAAAACCAGTCATAAGAGTCAATTTGAGAAAAAAATTAAATAAAATTAAATTAAGTAAATAAGCTTTCCATTGATGTATGGATTGTTAGAATGGACAATATTTGGCCGAGATACAGCTATTTGAAAATCTGGAATCAGAGGGTGCAAAAAAATCTATATATTGAGAAAATCACCTTTAAAGTTGTCCAAATGAAGTTCTTAACAATGCATTTTACTAATCAAAAAATAAGTTTTGATATATTTACAGTAGGAAATTTACAAAATATCTTTATGGAACATGATCTTTGCTCAATATTCTTTTTTTATTTTGCCTGTTGCTACAAATATTCCTGTGCTACTTAAGACTAGTTTTGTGGTCCAGGGTGTTTATATATATATATATATATATATATATATATATATATTACTATTCTATAACATGGTCTGAATAGTCACCTCACAAATCTATATGGATTACTTGGACACTAAGTTATGCAAGAAAATGTTCTTTATTACAAATTAAATAATAATGAAAAAAACATTTGGTACATACATTTAGGTGTAAATATCAAAAATCAGTCTCTTGATGCAGAATGGATCTCTATTCACTACTTTGCTTATGTGTTTCCTTAAGATTGTGATAACATAATAGCTAAGGATCTAAACCATGATTTAAACACAGAGTTTAAAAATTAGCTTACTACACAAAGACTGATGTCTAAGTCCTACTAATGGTTTGGGTGTAATTCTGAATAGATGTTTGAAAGTATGCGGGTGTATTTTTTTGAGGATGGAATATTATAATGTAAGATTTTGGTATGAAATAACTGAAGAGAATTCCATTTATACTGGATACCTGGGCCACTGCATTAAAAATGATGATGTATTTGCTTTTAATAGTGAGGTATGCTGTGAAGTATGCAATCCAGGTCAGATAGTACAAAATGAGACTAAATGTTATTGACTTGGCCTCATTGTAATTTTTAGGCAGATCTCTTCCCATATAAGAAAACAAGAGACACAGGAAACCAAGAAACCAACTTATGAACACAACTATGGTAAAGGTTATAGCATTCCCCATTTCACAAATGAGCATAAGTTGGTCTTTAAAAGTCCATGAGTCAGCAATGGGTTTGACAGGATTGACAGTTATCCATATGACACAAGAAATTAAATGAATGAAAGAAGCAAATGCAATGAAGAGCCACTGGCCATTGTGTTTTACCCAAAGGTTGTGCACTTGAGGGAACTGAGTAGCCATTTTAAAAACACAAACAATTTGAAAGGAACGGACAGACAAACAGGAAATACAGACAGTGAAGAAAAATGCAAATATGGCATTTCTCAGGAGACAGAATACAAATGTGGGTTTTCCAAAGAAAAAGAACACACTTATGCTAGACAAAATCAAACTGGTCAGCATGAGGAAACACATGCTGCCACCAGCAGACTTTACCACTGGTGTGTCATAATTGTAGCCAAATAGGCAAAATATGGCAATAAGGAGAATAATTAGGCATGCAGTAGAAACCATGACAATGATGGAGAGGATTTCTGTGAACTGAGGATAGACAACAGAACGTGTCTTACATGTCGTACTGCCCTCATCAGACCATTCACTCTCTGCACATGGTAAACAGGTATAAGGGTCTCCTGAAAAACAGTAAAATAATATGAATAGTAGTAGTATTTTTCCAAAAGCCATAATCGAAGTAACTGAATGGGGTGAAATATTTTTTCTTCAAATCGCACTTCAAAAAGCACCATAACACGTGTATTATGGTGATAAAATGGACTGACGAAGCTTAAAGAATAATACAATTCTGTCATCGTTTACTCATCCTCATGTTGTTACAAACCTGCATGACTTTTTTTTCTTTGGAGGAACATTAGATATTTTGAAGAATGTTGGTAAACAAACAGTTTCCACTGACATTTTCATCTGTTCTGCAGATGAAAATGAAAAAAGAAATGCATGCTGGTTTGAAATCACATGTGAGAATGTGAATGACAAATCACAATTTTTCATTTTTAGGTAGACTATCTTTTTAAACACCAAGTTGTCATTGACCGCTGCCTTAAGGTACTTACGAGTAGAATCCACATAGCTATTAGGTGGGCATTTTTTACAGGTAAAACAGCAACTATGAAAACCTTCAAGATGCCTTGAATATCCTGCCTTACACTCAACAGAGCAGTTTGAGAAAGGAACCTTTAAGGAACAGGAAAATGTTATTAAAGACGACATAACACACACAGTTTCACCAATCTCATGTTAATCTTGAGTACCTATAGAGTAGTATTGCAGCCTTCATATCTCCAAAGAGTCTTTAGTATTATCATATTTATTAAAGAAAGATACAGCTTTACGATTCTCTCTTAAAACAGCCGAGCTCCTGGAGGCGTTACATTGGCAGAGCTAAAGAGTCATGAGCACTTGCATGCCAATTGCCAACAAAACACAGAAATTTGATGCAGACTTACTTACCACCTACAGTTCCAAATCATGACCAGTATCTTTTATCACTCCATCTTTCAGTGTCAAATGATGTGCAAATCCAGCATTGAACTGGGCCTTGTTTATAAAACGTTCATCACCGAAATGACAGGGTCAAACAAACACACTTGCGAAACTCCGTAGATGCCCCAGAAAAATGCAAAACAAAAATTCTCAGATTATGTAATCCGTGTGAAACATGCATACAGGCACCTCCACTACTGCGGAGATGACAAGTTATTATTAGGCTATGTAGGCAATTAAAGGCTCATTATTAGGATTTAAATGGTATATTAATAAACGTGCGATTAGTCGACTAATCGCTTAAAGTGAATGACTACTAGTCGACCGGAAAAATCTTTATTCGAGGGCAGCCCTAGAAGAAATGTTGAGTTGCTTCCACTGATCTATATAATGATGTTATTTATCTATTATAGATCAGTGGTGGCTTCATTATAAGCTTATTGTATTACTGTATTAAAAGCTGTATTAAAATGTAGAGTATTATGAGAGAGAGATGGACGAGTGTGATTACCTGCATCTGATACAGCAATCATTCCTCAGCTCAATCTCATATTCACAATAAAACATTAGTTTGAATGTCCGCTGAAGAAAGCGATATCTTTGTTGTACTATCCTTGCATCTCTTAAGAGTGATTTCTAATGACAGCGCTGCCCAGTGCATTTGTTGGCTGCTTCTTACAAGGTTTTGTTGAAAGTAAAAATAACTTGTTTATAAACCTGTTTCAGTCTCCTTCAATATAAAAGTCTTTACTGCTGACTCACTCAAAGACAGTCTGTTGTTGCCATCTAATGGCAGAATAATGTAACTAAAATCACCATCAGGAACACACACACACACACACACCGTTTCTTAATACTATATACTGTTATTAAATACTACTATAATTTATATAAAATATTATATGAGTAATATTTAATAACATTGCGTTGTGGACCCGCCCAGAGGTGCATTTTCTACTAACGCGCTCTTTAAATAACAAAAAAACATATTGCGTCATTTACTTTAGACTTTAGACCAGGTTTGAGTTGGTCTATGGCGCAGTCTATTTTCAGTTTCTCAAAATAACAATGTGCCTGAACACACCTCTTGTTTTAGACCAGCACCCCCATGGGCGCACAAATGGGCGCAAATGCATTTGCGATTTAAACAACGCGGCGCAGGATGGGAAAATGAGAACTGTGTCGGGCTGAAACTAGCAAACTAGCATTTCTGTCCCCCTCACTTCTGAAACGATGGCTACGCCCTGTTGTCAGGGCTCGAAATTACGATTTCAGCCTCATAAATAGCCTCTTTGGGTGGAACACAACTAGTAGGAACTAGTGAGGGGAAGTCCACTTGTTCTCCGCGAACTGGTTCTTTCAGACAGTTCGTTTCAATGAACCGGTCCAGAAAAAACGGTTCATCGGTTCTTTCACGCCCTAACGTAATGACATCATTCGCGATGACGTAATGATACCAAGTCTATCATCCCGGGCTGGGATGAAAATACATATTCAAATATATAAAGTCAGTAATCATAACTTCAGTCAGTTAAAACATCATAATCATGATCTGACAAGTTTACAATTAAGTTTTCCAACTAAGCACCCAGATGCAGGTACAGGCAGTGATGTGCATATGATTTAAATCTTGAAGATATAAAGTGAATAAATTAGTTGTCATCAGCACAGAAACCATAATCCACTTACTATACATAATCCATTGCGATTTATTTGTTATTAAATAAACTTACGTTTTGCCAGATTGCCCCTCATTCAAGTCCTCGGTTTACCTGCGCTCATAGCATTTAGCTCAGAATCAGTTGTCCAAAAGAACTAGTTTGGTTCAGACGTGCTGTGTCAGTAGACAATCATGTACTGTTTGGTTCGGTAGCTTACGTTGAATCACACATGTGCAGTATCATCAGCTCATCAGTTCTCAAATCGGACGTGTCCGAAAGGAACAGTTCTCGGTCCAGTGTACTATTGATCCGAAAACCATTGCAACCGATTCTTGACTCGAGAACGAGAACTGCTGCAGCATGTTCAGTATAGGCTATATCAGCTGCTCTGCTCGTGCTCACTGCTCATCAGTTCTCTTTACTACAAACTCAATTTGTGAATGTGTCATCATTAGCTATTGTTACAGTAGAGGTATTTCATAAATCATCCCTTATTCCTATTAAACATAGAGTCTTAATTATGATCCAATATTCCTGACAAACCTCTTTGGCCTATAACAGAATCTTCAACTGAACAAAGTACACAGATTAGATACATTCATCTTTTTTAATAAAATAAAATAAAATAAAATATATTTATATTATCACACTTTTTGATGTTTAAAAAATTACTTGACTACATGCTTTTTGTCCTCTTGAAAAATTACACGCATGCACAGTATGATCAGCTCATCGATTCTCATATCTGACATGTTTGAAAGAAACGGTTCTTGGTTGAGTGTACTGGTGATCCGAAAATCGATGCAACCGGTTCTTGACTCGAGAACGAGAACTGCTCTTGCAGTGGGCGTGTACGTTCTTTACCTGGCAAGCTGCACACATGCTGCTCTGCTCGACTCAGAAGGAGTGTCAGCCATGTTAAAAAAGTGAATAACTTAAGTAATTTGTGGATTAGTGCTTACTGGAGACGCAAACCATTTCAAACGATTCAGTCCGATTTGCAGTGAACTGTTTCAACCGGTTCTCTAAGAAGAACCGGTTAAATCGAACGATTCGTTCGGGAACCGGACATCACTAGTAGGAACATCCTCAGAGGGATTCGTCAGAAACAGCCTTTTGCAGGTCTGGTATATCTCAGTGGACGCAACATGAAGATGGCCCCTGTTGAGAAGACACTGGCTAACTATCTCTCACTGGGTGAGAAGGCTCATATCTTACTGTCCAAACCATTACAGACCACCTCGTGGTTGATTGGCATGGCATATGCAGCAGCGGGTCAGGCTATCTGCTGCAGGGTTTGGATAAGGGGCAGGGAATTTCCCACCACGAAGCAAACAGCAGCTGCCATCGGTTGTTCGATGCCAACAATGGTGGAGCGGCAGCTAATTAATCTAGGAGAATCTAAAGCTGTCCATTAGAGACCATATAAGGCTGACTGATCCTGCAAGGGAGGGAGGAAGTTTAGTGAAGCAGGCGTTCCTTCAGCATGGTGTAGTGGCCAGTGGTTCCCCACAGCGTCAATTCCATGACACAGTGTCAAAGTTCCACTTTGAAAATACTGAGAAGAGGAATGAGACACTGTCTCTCATTACCATCCTAAAGGCTTGTCTGCACATCTCTTTCACACAATAGAGTTGATGTACTGTATTGCAGGCACCCTTTTATACCTATGGGTATCAAGGACTGTGGACACCAATGAATACTGGAATGTGCTTCAGACACATGTAACCCCATGTTATTTTTCAGATGGAATCAATTTGATATCTTCTACATGGGCTAGTACATAAAATTTAAGTAGCTAAAACTCTTGAATTGATTCTGAATTGTTTTGCTAAAGTAGAAGTCTGTTAACTGACCATCATTTGGAGAAATTAAAACTGATTTAGAATGTAAAACTGATTTAGAAAAACTGTAAAGCTAAATGTTTAAATAAAGGCTGAAAAAAATTACTTACAGAACCATTGTTATGCCAGCGAATGAGAGAGTTGTCAATGGTAAAAGTAATTTCTGGATGTGTATCATATGTGCCCACCATCTCAAACTGTGGAGGATTCACATCAGTGCGCCAGAGCACAACTGCATAACTGATAGTTGGATCATAATTATGATCATATTTCACCTGACGGGCATTGAGCGGAAAATCCAACTTCCTTATCTCCTCCAGAAGCTGTTGTGAGGTGCATTCAAATAAAAAAGACAAATAACTTATTATTATATTACAATATTATTATATTATATTATATTATATTATTAATGTTATAGTACTGGGCCATTCTACAGAATTGGTGCAAAGTCAGAGTTGGAAACATCTTGAAAGAAATTGTCTTTTTCGACAAATTTTGTATGTATGAAAACTGTATAATATTCACTTTCTATAAATTGTGCAGTTAATTCTCATATTGTATTTTCAGAAAGTTTTGGAATATTTTTCCTCTCCCCAAATTTGTCACTACCGAAACACAGTAATATATAGTTTAATAAGAATGGTTATATTGATCTGTTAAGATTTTGCTTACATCTATCTTGTAAATATATTTTTGCTATTTTATTAAATATTTTTCAGAGGTAAATCAATAACAATTACAGTTTTAACAATATTTCAAGTGTAATTTATGAGATTTGTTGTATTTTGAATTCAATCTTTCTTTGCAAAAGGCAAAAAGTTGATCATACTGATTTCAAAGTTAAGGATTCATTAGTTTAAAAATATATTCAACCAAACACTATCATAACCTCTTAGTTGATAATTCAATATAATTTATTTTTGACAAAACATCCCATGTTTCGGCCGTGACTGCACATTTTCAGTAGTGACAGTAATGTTTTGATAGTGACCACATCACATTACAGAATTTTAACTCACATACTAAAACACTACTAAAATATTAACAAAATGCATAACTGTACTAAAATTTTGTTTATTTCCCCCAAATAAAGGATTATGTGTTTCCTTTTGTCACTTACCGAAACAATGATGACATGTTTCGGTCATGACTGTTACAGTAGTGAAAATTTTAGATACTTTTGGGCCCAGCTTAAAGATGCTAATCAGCACATGGTTAGATAGCACACTTCTGAACAGTTGTACACACACACTCAAAAAAAAAAAATCAATTTTATGGAATAACACAACAAAAAAAAAAAAAAAAAATGATGTCACAAACGAAACTTCACCAAATGTTTCGGTCATGACAATTATAGATACTTTTGAAATTAGCTCTAACTAAATTCATGGAATAATACCCCAAAAAAGAGTGTGCTTAATTGCAGAAAACAAAGGTGTTTGGTAGTGATGTTCCTTAAAGTTACACATAGATTTTCAGACTTTTGAACACATTTATCTCAAAGTGAAGGGACCTATCTACTCATCATGTAGCTATGAAGGAGAGGGACACAGGAATAGTTCCTGATCGTAAATGTAGGGATGTAATTAAAATCAGTCTCAGCCAATGGACTAAAACATACACTGTTTCGGTAGTGATATGAAAATGTGGGACACATTTTTTAACAAAGTTTCATAATTAAAAATGAAAATATAATATAAATATGTATTTTTTTTAACTTGTTTTAAAAATGCAAAAATTATTTCAAAAATTTACAGGTTAGGGTTCGGGACAGCCACCTCCTAATTGAAAGTATCCAATAAATGGTGATTTTATTTAAATTAAGCTGATAATATTACTGATATTTTAAATTTTATTGTGGATTTCAATAGATAATAGAAGGATCTTAGTAAACATCTAATATGTGAATATTTAAATGCTGAATACTTTGAATACATTGAATACTTGTCATTTTAAATGTGTTTTTTAGTTGTGGGACAGCAGTTTGCACCAATTTTGTAGAATGGCCCTACTATAACATTAATCAAATCAATATTACTTTGTTTTACTAATTTAATAAATTATTGCATAATAACTAAATAATATAAGCAATAATACACTATACTTCAATAAAGTAATTTTAAAAAAAAATCAGCTTGTCATGGATTCAGATAAATGCACTTACCATGTACGGCTTGGCCATTGTATCTTTGTGGCATTCATTAATGTCGCACTGCAAAACTTTATGTAACGCATGAGCTATGGTATATATGGCAGAATATACACCAAAGGAGAGTGTGGGATTCTCATTTATAATCTCCTCTGCAGTCAACGATGTGCAGTAATCACAATCCTGATTACATGTCTTACTGTTACCCTGGAATTCACTCTCAGCTCTATCATTATGGCCAACATCAGTTGTTCCTCTGGTTTTATAGATGAATTCATTAAATCCGGGCAGTGACAACAGTCTCTCTGTAATGCCAATGACTGTGCCAATTTTCCTGATTCCTGGTTCTCGTGGAAGCTGCTGATTCATAGCCCATGCTTGACTTGCAATCCATACTTTGTCTTGGATATTGCTCGCTATGGCTGCTTTAATAATTTTTCTTGCATATTGTGGCACAGCGAAAACAACAATGACATTGATGTTGAGCTTATCAATCTTTTTAAGTGTTAGGCTGTAGTTTGCATTTAGACTTAGACCCTCTTGATAAGCCAAACAAATGCCAGTATTGCTTATATACTTGTTAAACAACTTAAGTCCATCTAAACTGTAATCGTCTTGGCCACCAATAAAGGCGACCCAGTTCCATCCAAACAACTGTATGATGTGAATAATCATCTCTATCAGGTCTTTGTTGCTAGGGATTGTTCTTACAAAAGAAGGATACCTAAATTTATTGCTTAAAGCATAGCTAGAAGCTCCATAATTCACCTTTGAAAGAGAAGAAAACGCATATAGTAACTTGATAGCCCTAAACAAAACATAGGAGGTATGTGTATTTTTTGTCATGTACATTTTATGAAAAGAAAAGTAATTTACCATTGGTATCAGGTCCATTGTGAACAGTGGTGCAATAGTCATACTTCTTGAGCTTCCATATGGTCCTGTTAAAGCAATCACTTTAGGATTATAGTTGTTGAGTTTGTCTTTAGGTCTTATTGAACCATTCGTTGAGATAAAATTTAAGGCTGAATTTAAATTCTTTATATTAGAACAATAATCAAAAATTTCATAACCCAGAGAAACATTGGGCAGAAGAATGGTGGAGTTATTAATCTCCTCAACAGCAAACCTCATTACTTGCATCATTTGATAGCCAGATTTTGAGGAAATGTGCCTTGAAAACATCAGTGAGGAAGTTAATAGCATGTAATTTAATATTCAGTTTAGAAATGTGAAAGTAAATGCTTTGATTTTAAAATATTATGTACTGATAACCCTAGAATGGTAAAAGGTCCTTGCTTACCTGAAACATTCAGTGGCCTCTGCGGAAAACAGAGTTGTTTCATGTTCTGTTTCATGTAAAGGGAAAAGGCCACCCAATAAGTAAAATCCTTCCAAGCTGAAGTCAGAATTTGACCAAGAAACTCTGAAAAAGAAACAATTAGTAAAGCCCACAAGGAAAATGTAAATGCTACTGAGAAGCATGGTTTAAGATGGGCCGTTGGTCCTGAAACATGGATGTGTAGTGGCTAGCAATTTAAAAGCAGTCAGGGTCATATTCTAAACTTAATTTTCTTAAAACACATTTCAATTTGCTTAAACCACCATATTCGCTGATACAAATGTCCATTTCCATATCTAACTCACAAAGCATGTCAATCATTTTTTAAATAGAGCATTACACCACAAATGTCTCCTTATACTTAAATTGTACAAATGTTTGAATTTACAAGTCATTTTTTTGTGAAACAAACTGTAACCTTCTGAACTCTCAGCAGGGTTTTTACAGTTGGATTAAAATCACTAGCTTTTTCCAGAGATGGTTAAATATATATATATATATATATATATATATATATATATATATATATAAAGAAAGAAAGAAAAAAGACTCTTCTATGTGTGTATATACAGTACATAAGATTTTATATGTTCACAAGTGTTATGCATGAATTTGAATATTTTCCAAAAAAAAACAAAAAAAAAAACAGATAATGCTACAGTGGCTAAGAAAGCTTACCGTGTTGTTACTATATAATGTTCTCCCAAAACCAATGTTGAAATAAAAAATTCATAGATTTCAAATGGGGAAAAAAATAGCAACACTATCCTTGTTTGCATATACATTTGTAAATTTGCTTAACCAAGTTCCTGCATGAATTTAAATGTTTTTACATATTTGAGATTAATCTAGATTTGTCTAGATTTGGCACCCCACAAGAGTGATATTAAAATACCAGTGTCACTTCCCAACACAGACCTCTAAAAATGATATCAGGACTGTGTAAGCAACTATGCTGTACTGTTTTGAAATGAGTAACTAGAACTCCTTGTTCCCTGTTCATTCTGAGGCAGAATTGGTTTACTGAAGTTTACTGTGTATTTACTAAACAACCCTGTATGTATACCCCAAATTAAGATGAGAATAACACCAAATATATATACAGTTTGATTGGGTTTGATATAATAAAATGAAAAATAAGGTTTGTTTGTTTGTTTGTTTCCAGAAACTAAATTGGTAATTTCAAAAGAAGCAGTCTCTTCCAAACT
>JAFVLL020015490.1:0-17819 GCA_021397915.2 Tor tambroides
CTGTCCAGAGGCTGAGATCGTCAGACCCAAATAATCCCTCTCTCTCACACACACACACACCCTCTCTCTCTCTCTCTCTCTCTCTCTCACACACACACACACAGTCTCTCTGTCTCTCTCTCTCTCTCTCTCATACACACACACACAGTCTCTCTCTCTCTCTCTCTCTCTCATACACACACACACACACACACACACAATCTCTCTCTCTCTCCCTCTCTCACACACACACACACTCAGGTCTGTGAGTTCCGGTGCAGTGAGAGCTCAGATGTAAGGATGCAGTGAGACAGGAAGCAGTTGGCGACTCTCTCTCTCTCTCTCATGAGCGGCTGCACTGACCGTGAATCATCTCTGAACACACACTCTCGTGCTCCTGCCCTCATGAAACCGGACAAGCGTCTGATCTCTGGTCAGCTCTGAAACAGTATTTTCACTCACTCGCTGTGTGTGTTCAGAGTTCACCATCTCAGTTTCCCCCTCACAGCTACACTCGTACTGTACATTTTACATCTGCATTTATTTATTGCAAATGAAGCTTTTATGTGCATGCTGTAAAATTATTAGTTTTTTTCTTCAACTGCTTACACACATTTTCAAAACTTTGCCTTTTTTTCTAAACTTTACACACAAATCTAAGAACTGCACACACAAAATGCCTCACATCGCTTGCAAAATGACACTGCATTCAAAATATCACAAACACATCAACATTTGCAAACGCCTTTGCCATGATATTGATTCCTGTTAGATTTGTGTGTGTTACATAGAGAATTGTGTGCTGTGTTTTGCAAAAAGTGTTTTATGAAATTGAAAACAGTCAAAGGCTGAGAATCAGTGCAGCTTTCAGAAACTGTGTGACAAGGAAAGATTTTGTTTGTGAGCAGCTGAAAAAAAAAACTGTATAATAAAGATGATCAATAGTAATGATGCTTGACTTACCATTACTAGTACTGCCAGTAGTAGTAATAATAATAATAATAATAATAATAATAATGATGATGATGCAACTAATTGTCAGTTTTATTTACAGTAGTCAACATTTGAAGTGGATCAAAAAAAGTTGTCCTAAGACAAGAACGCATTTTGGTTTTAGGACAACTTTGATGAAGGGTTTTGATCCACTTCAAATGTTGACTAGTGTGTTTCTTTCTTTCTTTCACCCTACTGGTGAACACAGATTTCACTAACAGTCTTCTTTAACCAGCAGAACTACTCGAAGATGCTCAGGGTGATTTGGTTGTGCTGCCATCTAGCGACAGGACATCATATCAGCGCGTGTAAAGTAAGATCCCCTCGCAAACACGAGAATCACTCTTTGAGGTGTGAGTTGTAAGTAATTATAGCCTATATTACACCGGGTTTATATCTATTTATACATGTTATCTCATATCCGTTTATAAAGTTTCTTGTCTGCAAAGCTATAAAGTTTATTAAGTGTCTTATCTATAATTGCTTTATGTTTCAGAATGTGACAGGTTTTGATGACATGGTTTTATGTGTAACGCGCGTCCCTGCGCGCTGATTGGCTGCAGCACGGACACTCGGTGTGCTCTGATTGGCTGAGCGCCGCAGCGAAAGTTGAGCTACGGAAGCGGAACACGTCCGTCGCTGGACGGAGGCTTTTAACGGAGTTACAAACGCCGTTCAAAAGGCCGTTTCTGCGCTTTCCAGCATGGATGGCGCGCAGAGGACACGCGCGTCTCTGCTCGGATGCGTCGCGCTGTTTATCGGCGCCGTTAACGCGTTCAGTCCCACGGACAGCGAGTTCACCTTCCTGCTGCCAGCTGCCAGCAAAGAGTGTTTCTACCAGAGCGCCGTTCAGAACGGCAGCATCGAGATCGAGTACCAGGTAACCTCACGTTACGAGCTCTCAGATATAAACACACACAGCATTCTTCCAGTGACGGAATTAGAACGTTCAAGAAGAGTTGTGTGGTTTTCAAAATGATTATTCGCACATCATTCATGGAACGTTTTGTTCCTGAAACATTTCGAACGTTCGTGTAACATTTTTTTTTGAAATGTTCAGAACGTTCAGAGAACATTCAAATGTAACAGTCCCATAAAATTTGCGGTATTACAAAATCTGCTGAAAAGATACTAGTTCCAGTATAGTGTTTTTGAACCATACTTAGGTGTATTATACTGTATATATTATAGTATTTACATCACTTTGTTAATGAGTGCCACAGCATACTGTAGTATTAACTATAGTGAACTGATTAACTGTAATAAATACTGTAGTGTACTTTAGTTTCTACTATAGTAAACTGTACAGTATTGTAGTATAATATACCCTGTAGAAAACTAAAGTAATTTGTTTATTTCTATAGTTATTATATTACCACAGCAACTATAGAATTACCACAACAAATTAATTCAAGTACTTTACTATAGTATGGTTCAAAAACACTGTAGTATTTACTATAAATTACTATAATATTTTTTCATGTGGGGTTCCCTTAACATTATGGAAAAACCCCCGTTATTTATGTAGTCAAGGAGACTTGGGTAAAGTTGGTTTTATATTGGCACATTCACAACATTCACACATTTCCGCGTTCAATAACTTTCTAAAAGTTATTTTTTGGAAATTCTAATCAGCGACATCATTGTCAACCTACTACATTTTTTTTCCACAATCGATCAAATTGGGCAAGTATTGTTTAATGTCATATTTTCTTGCGAATGTCCGCTGAATGTCCAATGTAGTGTGTTTAACAGAGTAATTGAATGCAGAAGTCCGAATGTGCCAATATAAAACCAACTTTACCCAAGTGTCAAGGAGCCATTTCATGGCTTGTTTACTGTGATTTTAGCACAGCTGCACCAGAGTGAAGCTGTAGTTAGTGTAGCGTGTCAGTGAAGGGTGTGAGATGTTTGCTTATCGCGGCCTGTCGTATATCCTGCCTCAGATCCGTGATCACACATTCATCTTATTCAGACAACATCCACACATGTTATACGAGTTTTTAAGTGAATGATGCTTACCTTATAAAGCTTTCCGCCTGGTTGCTAGGGTGCTGTGCGTGGTTGCTAGGGCACACAGAGTTAGCTGTGGTGCTGTGTTTGTGCAGGTGATCGCTGGAGCAGGTATGGATGTGGATTTCTCCATCGTCTCTCCTCAAGGGATCCACCTGGCCTCGGAGTTTCGCCGTTCAGACGGCGTTCACATGTGAGTGTCCATGCGATAGACGACTCTAAAAACTTTGAATGTTACAGACAGCTCACGAACGTCTGCGAGATGTCTGTTAAAGATCGCTTGATCTGGAAAGCATCTGCTGTGTACAAATATCTGACAGACGTCTGTAAGATGTCAGTTTTAGGTACATTCTAAACCATAAACATCTTAAAGACATCTGATAAACGTCTATTTGACATCTGACAGGAAATATCCAGATGAGCAAACACTCTAAACATTACTACTCAAATGACTTACCTTTGTTTTCATTCCACAAACATTAAAAAAAAAACGTTCTCTGTGAATCGACCAATTCAGTGTTTTTGTGGGAGGAGCCTATCTGGTGGCAAAAAAATGACAGTTTTCAAGTAGCAGTCTATGGGAGCCACAGAATAAAAGAATAAAAAAGGTACATTTGAGTTTATATTTCATAATCCTGAGGAGGAAAAACAGCTCGTCATTCTCTCTTTTCCCCTCGGCTCAGAATATGAGTTTATATCCCACACTTCTGGCTGTTTTTACAGTAGAATTGACAAACTCACAATTTTTGAGTTATAAAGTCTGAACTAGGAGATATAAACTTGCATTTGCCGAGGAAAAAAAAGTCAGAATTGTGAGATAAAATAAATAAATGTTATGTAAAATGGTAATAGGTTTATTATTTCATGGTGTAACTGTAGGGCTAATACAATACGTCCCCTATGAACTGCATGTGTGAAGATTATGTAGACATATTGTTTAAATCAAAGCTATGCTTTAAAAGTAGAGAAATCATAGCAGTTTTCATCCATAGTCTGTCCATTCAAACATCCCTGTTTAGCTACAAATGACATCTTTGATGACAGTATTTTATAAAAATTTTTATTTGCATTCTGATCCTGCCATCCAAAGGCACAAAAATATATATTTTTCTCTTATTCTATGAATTTTACCTGTTTCTCTCCACTTGTTACCAGTGTTTTTCTGCCGCCACAATGAGCGCACAGCTTCAAGTAACAGACCTTTAAACAGACAGACTATGCATGAATACTACTATGATTTCTCTACTTTTAAAGCATAGCTTTGATTTAAACAATAGGTCTACATAATCTTCACACATGCAGTTCATAGGGGACGTATTGTATTAGCCCTACAGTTACAGCATGAAATACTATTTAAACCTATTACTGTTAACATTTTACATTACATTTACCTATTTTTCTCACAAATGCAAGTGTATATCTCCTCTTTCAGACTTTAGAACTCAATTTAACTTTAAATTGAACAATCGTGAGTTTGTCTATTCTAAGAAAAACAGCCAGAAGTATAATATATATATAATCTCGGAATTATGAGAATAAAGTCAGAATTTTAAAATATAAACTCAATTTTACCTTTTTTTATTCTTTTATTCCGTGGCTCCCATAGACTGCTACTTGAAAACGGTCATTTTCTGCCACCAGATAGGCTCCGCCCACAAAAACCCACCGAATCGGTCTATAAATACAGAACTGGCGTGTTTGCGCTGGAGATCCGTGTCATATGATTGGCTGCTGGTTACTGGCGTGTGATTGGTCGGTTGTTTTCAGGGTGGAGTCCACGGAGGCGGGAGACTATCAGATCTGCTTCGACAACAGCTTCAGCAGGTTCTCCGAGAAGATGGTCTTCTTCGAGGTCATCCTGGACCACCCGGCCAATGACGCCGGAGCGGACGACGAGTGGGCGGGGCTTGGAGAGCCGGAGAGCCTATTAGAGTACAAGCTGGATGACATAAAGGCGAGTGAATGTGTGTCAGTGAAGAACTGATGTTACTGTCACCTGATTATATACAGTGTGGATTTCTCAAGATATTCTGGTGAAGTCATTAACAGCGTGGACAGTCTCTAGCTACCACAGAAACAAACCAGCTCAGTTAGGCCGGCACATTCAGTCTTTGGGGCAAGTGTACCTTTGTGACCCTTTTTGTTAAAGAACTTACATGTGTATTTTTTTTTCTAATTTAATTGAAAATAATCTCAATGTAAAACCTCTTAAAGGCTTTCGCTTATGGTGTTATTTTGGCACTCTTTATACTAAATAGTATGTATTAATATTTTTAGTAACATTATTTGTTTTTATTTTTAATTTTAGTCATTTCATACTTTTGTCATTTTCATTAGATTTTTTATCTGGTTAGCTTTAATTTATTTTAATTTTTATTTTAGTACTTAACTTACTTCGTTTAGTAAGTTTTAATCATTTTAGTTTTAATTAACAATAATAACACTGATTTTAAAGAAAATCTAATTTCTTAATTTACGTATGTGTGTATATATATAACTGGATAATAATTAGTGGAAGTGTGTTTATTTAATTGAAAATAATCTCTCAATGCAAAGCTTTATTTTTCTTTCAGCAGTGTTATATTAGTATTATTCATATACCATTATATTATTTATTCATATTTCAATTAACATATATTTTAATTTCTAATTTTAGTTTGTTTTTCAAATTATGTGCTTTCATCATTTTTATTACATCTATTTAGCTTTAATTTATTTTCATTTGTTTTATTTTTAATGTGTAACATTTAATTTCACTACGGTAACATTTCTAATTATGAAGTTTTACATTTAATATTTTGTTTTAATTCAGCTCTGTTAATTACTAATATATATATATATATATATATATATATAAAAAATCAAAAACATTAGCATTATTTAAATTTTATATACACTTTATTTTTTAATTCGAATGTCAAATTTAAATCTAAAGTTTTTTTCATCTGATATTAATGTTTTAATTTCTAATTGTCACGTTTTAATTTATGAAAAACGTGACAATTTGTGAATAGTTTTTGTTCTAATTAACAATAACACTAAGCAGAATATCATTTCTTATTTAAATATTGTATTTTTTAGTGTGAAATGTGATTTTCCTGATTGACGAGACAGTTTTCTGTGACATTAGATGTAATCTAGGAGATGAAGTTGAATGACCTGTGTTTCAGGAGTCGATGGAGACGGTTCACCGGCGGCTGGAGCGCAGTCGGCAGATGCAGACGGTCCTGCGGGCCTTCGAGGCGCGTGACAGGAACCTGCTGGAGGACAACCTGTGGCGGGTCTCCTTCTGGTCCTGTGTGAATCTGCTGGTGCTGCTGAGCGTGGCGCTGACGCAGGTCTACACCGTCCGCCGGCTGTTCGACGACAGGAGGAGAGTCTGCTCCTGAGAGGAAAGCCCCGGCCCAGCAGAGGTGACCGCGCTTCATCTGCTGCGAGGACGCTGGGCTTCTCGTGTCTGTCCGGTTCATGTCTTCCTGTCGCCTCAATGATCATAGTTTTGTCTTTTTTTAGTCCCGTCGTTTCATGACGTGAGATGATGCTGTTTTGGGAAAATGTGAAAATGTGCTGTTTTCGTCAACAATGGGAATCTTCTGTACAGCTGTGTGCTTTTTTAAAGAGTTTTACACATTAAATCTAATAAAAGGGGTCGTATGTTTGTACACGGTGTCTCTGGTGTTCACTGATCCGGCTCAGCGTTAAATCAACTGTTTGTTTTCTTATGGTTCATTTGCAAACAGTTCGTATAGTAATAGAGTATTAAAGGTAATTGTAATAACTAATGACTTTTTTTTTTTTTTTTTTTTGCATCAGATGACATTAAACCCTCTTATTTATGCAGAGACGGTCATACAGAAACACTTTTCCATTAGATTAATCCGTCAATATGACCTGATCTCATTTTTTCTCATACAAATCCTGTTTCACTTGGAAATGCATCATATTACGTTAGTAAAAAGGTTGTTTTTAATATAAAAACAAATTAAAATAAAATGCTTACTAATAATTAAATCAAATGTAAAAAACAAACAAACAAACAAAAACCCCCCCACAAAATTAAATTTAAAAAAGTACAAATAATTTTAGTATAAAAACAAAATAAACTAAAAATTATCAGATGAGAAAAATGTAAAACTAAAATAATAATAATAATAATAATAATAATAATAATAAAAAAAAAAAAAAAACACATTAAAAAATAATCATAAATCATGACCAGCTGTTTCACATTAAATAACTTTTGGAAGTAAGTATGAAACTATGATTTTTATTTATTTATTTTTTTTTTACCCTGTCAGAACTTATTCACATCCGTAACAAACAAACAAACAAACAAAAAAAAAACTAGTGCTGTCAAACAATTAATCACATTCAAAATAAAAGTTTTTGTTTACATAATATATGTGTATAATGTGTATATTTCTTATGTATATATAAATACCAACACATGCATTTATATATTTAAGAAAAATATGTTTATATGTTCAATATATTTATATATAATATAAAATATAAGAATATAAATATATGTAAATATTTACTGCATGTGTGTGTATTTATTATCTTGTATTAAACAAAAAAGGTATTTTGGATGCGATTAATCGTTTGACAGCACTAAAAAACATCTTTGGGTTGCAGGCCGCGTGAACATTTGAGAAAAAAAGAAATCAAATCTTTAGCTAAACAAATTGCCCTTTTATTGATAATAATCATTACATTTTGGTTAAGCATGCTTTTGTTCGCAGTAATGCGAAATGTCATGAAAAACAAGAGACAGACAATAAATGTTATGGAGTTATGAACAGATGAAAGGAAGATCTCATGTTAGACATATGATATAAAATCATTTCCCTAATGAGTTAAGAATATCTAACCCAAATCAACGTCCTGGACGAGCCAAGCTGAAGACGACTGTTTTCAGATCACGTGAACGCGTGAGAGTTTAACTGCGAGAGACAAACTTCTCTGAAAACAAGTCCTCACATCTACAATTACTTACTAAAATGGTAAAATATTGAGAAGTGTATTTAATAGTATCAAAGTACATAGGTGTTAATGAACGCATGTATTAAGACGAGGTTTTTGATCTACTTTTGAGATGTTCTGTAGTTAGTGTGTCATTTAGACCATAAAAAGTGTTGAAAATAGTGTCCAGAAATCAAGTGACTGTGAGAATACTGTCTGTGGTCTTCATTAGGAATGCTTCATAAAGTGTTTCTGCATATGTAACACAGAAACTGGAGTGTTAAAGTTAAAGTCGAGGTTCAGTCGTCTGTAAACATGATTCTGTGTGAAATGAACGGACATCTGTGCCACACGTTTACCTCCCAACAAATCCCGCCCCAAATCATCATTTCTAGAAAACATCATACATCTGCGAATGCTTCTTTAACTCCATCATAAAATGTCTTGCTATTAGTACTACTTGGAAAAAAGCACGGAAGAGCATCAAATATCATGTGTCAATGAAACGCTGAGTCTACGCCCTTTTTTGAACTATGACACTTGTGTGTGTTAGTGTGTGTGTGTGTTAGTGTGTGTGTGTTGTAGTTTCCTTTGGCGTTCTCGCTGCTAAATCTCCCTCTCGTCTGGATCTCTTCAGTCCAGCAGAGACGGCTCTGACGGTCTGATTATAGTGGGCCGGTTCGGAGCGGCTGGAGGCCTCCTGCTACACACAGACACAAGACGATCAACTCCATACGCCCACGAAACACTACAAACTAGAAGATAATGACTAGCCGACAAGACCGGCAGTTCAGCAGCCACTATTAAAACTAAATAAAAATGAAACATTAATTCATGAAAATGAGAAATAGACTAATTTTACTACAAAATAACAAATCAAAATAAAATACTTGCTTTAATTAAATAAAATGTCAATCTGATCAAAATAAAACATCTAAAAATTAGTGCTGTCATACAATTAATCGCATCCAAAATAAAGGTTTTTGTTTACATAATATATCTGTGTGTACTGTGTACATTTATTATGTATATATAAATACACATGCATGTATATATTTCAGAAAAAATGTTGTTTATATATTAAATATATTTATTTATAATATAAATTATATGAATATAA
This sequence comes from Tor tambroides, assembly GCA_021397915.2. NCBI lineage: Eukaryota > Metazoa > Chordata > Actinopteri > Cypriniformes > Cyprinidae > Tor > Tor tambroides. The sequence goes on from JAFVLL020015490.1 coordinate 9,071, forward strand.
ATGTATACATGTAAATATTTTCAAATGTGTGTCTTTGTATATACATAATATACACAATATATATATATATATATATATATATATATATATATACACAGAACACACATATATTATGTAAACAAAAACTTTTATTTTGGATGCGATTAATCGCTTGACAGCAGTACTTAATGTAAAAGTAAAAATTTTAATTAAAAAAAACAAATCATTTTAGTAAAATTAATGAAATCAAAGTAAAATCATTTTAATATAAAACAATCAAGATAAAACTATGTAAGATGATTAGGATCAAGCAATAATACAAATAAATAAAACCACCTCAAGATTAAATTTCAAGAAAGAACTAATTCAATTTTGAGAAAAAAATTGAAATGTTGAGAATAAACTCATTAAATTACGAGTCAAAAAAAGTCAAAATAAAATGTTGAGAATAAACTTGTTAAATTGGGAAGTTTTCTTCTTCGTCGGCTCCTTTGTCATGCGGTGTGCCCCAAGGCTCCGTGTTAGGAACTGTCAACTCTGTTGCTTTTAAATGTGCTACAGAAATACATTTTCAGGCCTCCATTTCATCTGGTTGGACGTGGTCAAACAGCGTCTGCAGTGGGGTGGGTCAGGGAGTAACGCACAGGGACGAAGCATATGATGCGGGTGACAAGGGTTCGAAACAGTCTTTTGCTGAACTCGCTTTTCTTCCTTTCTCATCACGTCACATCGGAAAAGCAGAAATCAATTGCCTAACAAGTGTTTAATAATAATGTATTAATTGAGTAGGTTTAGTGTTACTACAGTAAATCCACTGTAAATATTGATTTGTGGACAGAAGTGTTCTGATTGTTGTCGCGGTGTTTCTCCTGTTTTCCGAGAACTGATTTGCTATGACAGGCGCTTCAGACGGTGAGACTGCGTACATTAACTGAGAGAAACGTTCATGGATCGAAGGAGAGTGTTTGTTTTTGCTTTGTAATAAGAGTTTGGTACAAACGTGATTCATTCACTGAGTGAGTGTAACCGTTTTTACAGCTCCGTGACCCGTCAAAATATAAACGCCGCAGAATAAGCCTTAAAAGTTATCAGCAGTGCAACAGCGCGTTCATATATATGTTTTCGATGCAAAGTGCAAATGACTGTGCATTTATTTGTGTTTTTAACTCGATGGGAGTGAAATGAATCTGTCTGAACCCGAAGCTGTGTTTTCTCCTCCCTCCACACCCACTTTTTTAACGTTTTATAAAACTGTGTTGAGAACTAACCAATGCTGAAACAGGGGGTTTCATGACCCTTTAAACCTGTTATATTGACCACATTCAACGAGATGAAATGAACCTGACACAAAATTTAACGACTCGATTTTCTCACTAAGTTTATTCCCAACATTTTTAGTCTTTTTTCTCAAAATGTAACATTTTTTGTTCTTGAAATTTAACAACTTTTTTTCTCAAAAACTGAATGACTCAAGTGTGAATGAGTTTATTCTCAAGATTTTATTTTGACTTTTTTTCCTCGAAATCAATTTATTTATTTTTTTTTATTTAACGACTTCTCGAGACGATTTATTATTTTTTTCATAGGTTGACCTGGACATATGATCTAATTAATATTCATAAGCCTTCACAATAGTAGGAACTGTAATGTCACTACTGATCATTTCTTTTGTAAAATAGGTTATTTTTAAAGTTTAAGTGAATAATTGAGGCAGCGTGAGACAGTTTGAGGAGGGTGTCGGTCGTACCTGGGTATGCCGGGTGGCAGAGCGGGCGGCACACGGGCGGGGCGAGACGGCACCTGAGGGGGCGGAGCCTCCAGCGGGCCACTCCCAAACGCATTAGCGCTGACTGGAGGAGGGCCGGGTCTGGATGGAACAGGCGGAGCTCCGAATGCAGGGGAGGGATTGAGTGGAGGCGGGGCCGGAGGGCCGGGGGTGGGGCCTCGCACTGCAGGGGGACGGCCAGGGGGCGGAGCTGTGCCAGAGGAGGGTTTGCGCTGCGATGGAGGACTGACACACAGAGAGAGAGAGAGAGAGAGAGAGAGAGAGAGAGAGAGAGGGGGCAAAATGCACTCCTGTTATTACTATTTTGTTATTAAAATCAAGAGATCATGTGTCTATTCACTAAAAAAAAAAAATTCACTAATTCCTAAAAATCTAATTCAGTGTACAATATATATAAAATACTAAATTTTAAAAATGGTAAATAAAAAAAAAAAAAAAACTGAAAAGGAATTAAATAATGAAATGTTAACCATTAAAACAATTAACAATTAAATACAAAATAAAACATTTACTAAAATCACAAATGTTAAATTAAAATAAATAAAATATTACTATAAAATAGTGCTGTCAGACGATTAATCATGATTAATCGCATCCAAAATAAATGTTTTTGTTTACATAATATATGTGTGTGTACTGTGTATATTTATTATGTATATATAAATACAAACACATGCATGTATATATTTAAGAAAAATATGTTGTTTATATATTAAATATATTTATATATAATATAAAATATAAGAATATAAATATATACATGTATATACACATGTAAATATTTTCAAAACATACTGTATATGTGTGTATTTATATATACATAATAAATATACACAGTTTACATACATATATTATGTAAACAAACTTTTATTTTGGATGTGATTACTCGCGATTAATCGTTTGACAGCACTAATATAAAAAAAAAAAATAAAAAAAAAAAATATTACTATAAAAAAAACAAAAACAAAAAAACAATAAAAAACCAAATCAAAACACTTACTAAAAAGGAATTAAATTATATAAATGTAAAGTTAAAAATATTTTTTAAATTTGTGCAGTAACTTTGGCCTGTGTGTGTGTCTCTGTGTGTGTGTGTGTGTGTGTGTGTGTGTGTGTGCGCGCGTTTTTGTGAAAAGTCAGGACATAGATTTGTATAATGACAAAGGTATGACATAGGTATTACAAGGAGAAGGTGACTTTTCAGGACATTACCCCATGTCCCCACTTTTCAAAACGCTTATAAATCACACAGAATGGAGTGTATTGAAAATCTGAAATGGCAGAAAGTTTCCTGTAAGGGGTAGGTTTAGGTGTAGGGTTGGTGTAGGGCAATAGCACATACAGTTTGTACAGTATAAAAACCATTACACCTATGGGATGTCCCCACTTTTCACAAAAACGAACATGTGTGTGTGTGTGTGTGTGTGTGTCTGTCTGTCTCTGTGTGTGAGTGTGTGTGTACCTGGGGTCGGTGTGGATCCAGGTGTCGTCCACAGGTGGAGGGACAGGTACAGATACGGTGGAGGTGCTGACGTCTCCGATGATGTGCAGCGCCTCTTTGAGCGCGTGATACATGCGGAGCATCTCGTCGCGCCGCTGCGCCTGCTCAGCCGACTCCTCCATCAGACTGCTCTGATCTCCAGACGAGTACAGAAACGCCAGCAGCTCCGAGTAGATGAACTCCTTCGCCTGACGCACAGACACGAGAGCAGTCAGGACTGAGAAAGAGCTTCATGAAAACACTGCATGCTCTGAACAAACTGAGACATGCTGTAGGTGCGAGAGGGGTGGAGGAACAGACCCTAAAACTCCACTGCAGACAGATAGACAGACAGACAGATAGACAGACAGATAGATAAAGACAGAGAGAGAGAGAGAGAGAGAGAGACTGACAGAGAGATAGATAGAATAAAAATGAAACAAAAAACCAATTCAAAAACATAAAAAATAAAGTAAATAATTAAAACAATAAATAAAAACATTATGATAAATAAAAACGTAAAACCCCAAAACATACATATACACACACATATTTATACTACGGGGCTGTTGAATACTTGAATCTGATTGGCTGAAGAATGTTCTAAGGTGTGCAATTATTTTCAGGGAAACACACGGTGAATGTAGTTCCAGGAAGCTCTTGACCGCGTTACATGACCATATCATTTCGCCAAATTATTTCTGTTATTTCAAAGGTCCTTTACAGCTTGCAACAGCAAAATAACCAAAACCCACAACGACACTGGCCAAACAAAAAACGATAGATCATTTCCATGTTTTGCCACAAAATTGTGTTTTATTATGTACTATCAGTTTTATCAGTAAAATAGTTTAAAAGCTACATATCATTTCTCACAAGCGAGGTAACGATGGCACTGTTTGTGAAGACAATGAACTTGAAGTTCCACTATTAACACTTTTGAGAGACACACAGACTCTCAGAGGTAATTCACACGCTCTCTCTCTCTCTCTGATAACTTCATTAAATAGTTGCATTATTCTGCTATCAACGGCTCAGTCCTCCGTTACTAGGTTTAAAATGACGTTTTGGAATTAGCAACGGAGGCGTCGCTAATTCCAAAAAATAAACACACACACAAATGAAGGAGAAAAAAAAAATAGATTCCACAAATCATCTGTGACTGACACCTGATTGATGTGAATAAATCATGCAGGCTGTGATGCGGTCACAAGCCCCGCCCCCAGACTCACGTTGTTGATCATCAGGTGCATGATGGTCTTGGGCATCAGGTCTCGGATGCTCTTGTTGACGATGCCGATGTAGGAGTCCACCAGGTTTCGGATGGTCTCCACCTGCCGCTCCAGCTGAGGGTCCATGGAGAGGGAATCGGCCGGGACGCCGTCCTCGTTCTCCGCCTGAGAAAACAACAGCGGTTATTATGAGATCCCGGCCTTCTGGAGAGACTCGGACGTGGTTTTGGTGAGAATCAATGAGACTGATGTGAGGTTACGATGAGATTCACAGGCAGATTCAGGTCATATTCCAGTGAGATCTATGTGTGCTTGTAGTGAGATTTAGACGAGGTTTAACTGAGATTCAATGAGTTTCATGTGAGATTTGCATTTTTTTTTACTACACCTAGTTTCTCACCTAAATATCACCACAATCAAAGATGAATCTCATCACTACCTCCCCTTAATCTCACATTTACCTCATTGATTCGCACCTAAATCTCACCTTGACCACATCTGACTCGCACGAGAGCTGATATTTAGATGAGAAAAGGCTGATTTTCACAGTCAGACCCAACTGACATTTAAGTGTGAATCATGTGTCTGTGATTAGATTTAGTCGAGTTTAAGTGAGATTCAATCAGTTTCATGTGAGATTTAGTTGAGGTTATGATTGAGATTCACGCAAGACAAACATTTCATCACCACAATCACAGACGAATCTCCATACAACTTCATCTTAATCTCACATTTATCTCATTGATTCTTACCAAAAGGTTGAGATTCACAGTCAGATCCATGTCATAGTTAAGTGAGATGAATGTGCAGTTGTGGGAATCTGTGAGATTATTGAGTTTGAGGTTATGAAGTTGTCAGGGTTCCTACACATTTTCCATTTCAAAATTCCATACTTTTCCAGACTCAAATTTCCAAACCTCTCAGTAGATATTTAACATAAATGGTTCATAGAGCATTATTTTCAGCATTATATTTGGTATATAGTACAGTCATCTGTAAATATTTTTATTTTCTCAGGTTTATTTTTTTTTTCCATTGATTTTCTCTAAGTGACAGTAACATACAGAGCCTCTAAAATAAAAAATAATAAATAAAAAAAACAGTCTTTTACATGCATTCAAGAAACTTTTTTTGCATGGGAATGTTCTGCATGCTTACACGTTACAGTTTCTAGTTTTATATAACCTGTTTCCTTTGTGCATCACTGCCATCTTACTATTAATAGAAAATAGAAATTAGAATTAATAGAAATCTACTTGCTCAAAATTTGGCTTTTCTTGAGTTAGTACCTCTAATATCAAGGCCTAATGTCTAATTTAACATCCTCCGTGGCGGCACAGAAACTATGACACGAAATGGGCTGATGGCATAAAATTTGCCAAGTTCAAGGGTTTATAAAAAAAAAGTGTTTAAAATTTGACTTTCGTTAGGCCAGTATGCCATATTTCAAGGCCTTAGGTCTCTTTAACGCATGCTTTGTGGAGGCCAAGAAACCACACCATGAAATGGGCTGATGGTGCAATAGGTGTCACAGTGTGCACTGTCCTATATGCTAAATTAAATGATTTCTGCGCACATAAAAGTCTTTATATATTTTATTTTTGCAAAAGTCCTTGAGACTATGTAATATGGTGCTAAGAATATTGTGAGAAGAACCCAAAATGCTCATAACCTGCATTTTTCATAATGAAAAAATGCACCTTGAATTCATTCAGTCGTATTTTGACTCTTGTACAACACATTTATTTTCATTAAATTCTTTATTTTTTATTTTATATATATATATATATATATATATATATATATATATATATATATATATATATATATATAGGGGCAAAAGTCTGGAAACACATACTTTTCCATACTCTGATTTCTTTTTTCAAACTTTCAGACCTGGAAAATACTTAGATCAAATTCCATACTTTTCCGAACCGCTTAGGAACCCTGGGTTGTGCTAAGATTCAGGCGACAATCAGTGTGAGCTTTAGGTGAGTTGAGGATGAGATTTACATGAGATTCTCCTGCTGATATGTGGGTGAGACGGTTACCTGGTCTTTCTCAGGATAGACTCCCGCCCTCAGGAAGGAGGCTTTCCAGCTGTCCACTTCCTCCTGAGAATCACAGGCCAGCTCGATCTGCCGCAGGTCTTTATACACGTTCCTGAACGCACAAAACAGCGCATCACATCAGACTGATTTATGAATGCTAGTAACAGTGTCAGGCTGACACACACCTCTGCTCGGTGTTGAAGATGGCGAAGGTGTGTTTGGTGGACATGAAGCCTTTCTCAACATCTCTGAGCTTCAGGTTATCCAGAGGCAGCATGAACTTCTTCTCTTTCTCCTGGAAAACACACACACACACACACAGAGGCATGGGTTTGATTTTCACACAAAGTGAGGAATAAACGTCCATCCTGCAAACACACACACACACACCTCCTCATCCTTGTACCAGGACAGAGACTCTGCGGTCAGGATGAACCAGTAGTCCTTGGATCCTCCCTTCATAATGCTGATGTTGATGGTGAGCCAACCGCGTCTGATCACCTGCACCGGGGGGGGGGCGAGGATATGATAATGAGGAGGAGAGACAGACCAATAAGCGCTCGGCTCAGTTTGTGTTGCTGTGTGTGTTGTACCTGGTTGGGCATGGCTCTCTTCTTACTGACGGCTGCGCTCCGCTGCTGCGCGCTGAAACACACACGTGTTCACTACAGTTATGCTCGCATGACTGAAATCAGGGTCAAAGGTCAACAGAGGTCAGAGGTCACTCACTTGGCAAAACCGATGAAATCCTCATGGTTTGTGTTGATGTAGGAGAGCTCGATGTCAATCAGTAGCATCACCTGAAACACAATGCATTTTTTCAGTTAAAAATTGGTTTAAAAGCATAAAAAAGATGCCATATATAAGAGATACCTGTCCCACATATGTGCCAACTTTAACTTTTCAAAAAACATTAGTTATTTGTAATTTTTCTGTTATTCAAAGTGTCAAAACGTCATGTGGTGCGACCATCCGGCCATAACTGTTGTTTTGGTAACATCTTTTATAAACATCTTTTAAATTACCCTAACTAATTTTCTGCACTATTTGGCATGATTTCCAAAGTGTTTTATAATACCGTATAAAATTGCAAATCATTTGTATTTATATTTCCATCATAATATTCAAACAAACTTTGTCCAATAATTTCCATTTTATGAAATGTCATGTGGTGCGACCATCAAGAAACTACCATTTTGGGACTTTTATATTGAAATCCATTCAAAGATAGGATGTTGCATCATATACCAATTTGCCAACAGACCAATAGAAGCATCAGGCAGGTTTGTAACTCTTTCAAATTTGGAAAAAAATAACCTTTTTAAATGGCTGGTATGTAGTTACCACATTTGGATATCATGTTGTATGACCTCAAAAAAACAACAACGAATATTAAGTTATTTCTACAAGCATTTATTTTTATTTTTATATATATAAGCCCCAAGAATTTATGGCAGCTAAGGGGAAGAGGAGTGCCTAAAACCCCCTTAGCTGTTATAAATTCACTGTAAACCACGGCTTCGCGGGGCTTATTGCTTTTATAAAACGGTTATTCCATATATGTAGCAAGGTTTCACAAAATAAAACAAAGCAAATAAAATGCAATGATATTAACAAAAACACTATACCTCTGCCAAACAATATAGCTCCTCAGAAATGGTTGTGGTTGCAACAAAGTGGCAACAACAGAAACAAAGATGTATATGTTTGTAGATTAATTTACAACAGCTTCAAACGCAGCTCAACCAATCAGAATTAAGGACCGGAACTATCCATTTTATATATATTTTTCTGTGCCCCGATCCGATACTTGTACATTCCTATAGGAATGTATGTTTGGTGCACACTTAAAGTACATTAAAATTATTAAAATCAATCCAAAGTATACAGAGTTGTGCAGAGAGCAAAAGTAATATATGTATGATGTATGTTAATGTATATATATATGTTACAAAATACACACTCTGTGTGCATTTTGACAAACCCACTTAAAGGGGCATACCGCCTCCTACTGCACAACACCGGCATGACAGCTGACATAAGTATCAGACTGAGGAGCGCCGATACCGATCAATTAAAAAAAATTGCTTGATCTGCCCCGATCTCGATCCTACACTGAACAAAAATATAAACGCAACACTTTTGTTTTCGCCCCCATTTTTCATGAGCTGAACTCAAAGATCTAAGACTTTTTCTATGTACACAAAAGGCCTATTTCTCT
>JAFVLL020015492.1:0-12419 GCA_021397915.2 Tor tambroides
CCCGTGACGCCTCGCCCTTCCTTCGGACTGATTGCACATGAGATTCAGAGCGTGGTCACGCTGAAGGCGTTCCCATAGCGTTTCGGACGCAGCTCTCGTTCCCTTCAGGGAACCATGGTTACATACGTAACCTGAGACGTTTTCTCAGTATTTTGATTTTTTTTGGACCCTCAGATTCCAGATTTTCAAATAGTTGTATCTCGGCCAAATATTGTCCTATCCTAACAAACCATACATCAATGGAAAGCTTATTTATTCAGCTTTCAGAGGATGTATAAATCTCAATTTCGAAAAATTGACACTTAAGACTGGTTTTGTGGTCCAGGGTCACATATTAATTTGTTTGTTTGTTCGTTCGTTCATTCGTTCATTCCTTTATTATATCATTTCTATACTAAAAATTGAGAATGGATTGACAATGAGCAGAATTATATTTCAAATCATTATTGCGTACAATTATTGTATTTAGTACATTTACCTTGCATGTTTCATAAATAAGATCCACTGTTATTTTTATTTTGGTATTTATTTATTTATTTTAGAAATTAGAAACAACATAAAAGACAGCATTTAAGTATTTTATGAATAGTGTAGAATCAAAGGTCCTCCAGTGTACACCGAGTTATTCACATGAGACCACGTTTTACTGTTTTGGACTAACACAGCATTTTCTGTTGGCAGCATGAGGAAAGGAAATGATGTTATCACTATAGTGTTAGTGTTCACACATCTAGATGTACTTGGCCCTTTAAAATGGACTTGTGTTCCCTGGCTGTTTTATGCTCAGTAATCATTGGGTCTGATGACTCTCCTGAGATGGCTGGCTGCTCATATGATTAACTGTCCTGCTTCACTTTAATGCATGACAACTAGGTGTATCGAAGGCATCCATTGGCTTGTTCAACATTAAACCCTTCCAAATGTTATCAGCAGAAACAAGATGACTTATGAGGTCATATTAGTCTATGTTCCATTGCTCAAGGTTTGTGCTTTGTAGATGCTGTTACATGTCTTTCAAAACTATGACTGTTTTGTAGCTGCAATAAAAATCGTCTACAATTTTGTACAATACAAACCGAGCATATCAAGCAATATTAAACAACAACCCAGTGTGGAATTTCCTGTAGGATTTAGTTTGAATTAATAATGTCCTACAGCTGTTTGAAATGAAAACCTGAAGTGAGCGTGAGCATGTTCTGTGCGGTGAACTTAATGCAACGTGCAATGTGTTCTTATGCTGTCAGCTGCTTTAAATCACATGCGGCAGTCGAAGAGCTCTCATTAAACCCACATAACAACACCTGGATGCTGCTCTGCAGAGTTTTAGTTTACCAGAAATACACTTTTACCATATTTCAAAAATCACAGAACAGAAGTAATCATGAAATTACATAAAAAATCACTGCATTTAATATAAATTTAAACTATATTTTATACTTTATTTGAATTTTTTAATTGATGTTCTTTTAAAGTACATTATTTCCGTAGGAAGTACTTTTTTTGGCTAAAGTGTACCTCTTTTTCACCGATAATAGCAAGAGTATAGAGCTATAAAATGAATGTGGATATGATTGTTCAGTTCATCTAGTCTTTGGTAAGAATTTTGTAAGAATTGTTTGAATTCGTGCGGAGATCCCTGACTTTTGCAGACTTCACTTTTGGTGTCTTTAAATCTGAGCAGAGTTTGAGAAGTTGAGATTTCTTCTAAAACATTAGAAGAGACACGTGAGATCACTGGGTCTCTTTCTCAGGAGAAATAAAAAAAAAAGAGAGGGAGAGAGAAGCAAAGGTCTCAGTTTCATTTTAGTACTGTCTAGGAGAAACACTGGAGATATTTGAGATTTTCTTTCAGTGGTGTGCACTTAAATTCCTAATGATGTTATATTAGGTAATCCCAATTTTCAGTGTCAGAAATGCAGTCTGTCTTGACTTTTACTCAAGATCTCACTGGGGGTCATATATTTCAAGCTGACAAGCAACAACAGCAAAAATCACACAGTGTTCACAGATCTGCTCTAAATCTCAGGTCTCTGTTGTTTCTTCCTGAACAAAAACATCTGAAATTTAAAAAAAGGTGGAAAAATCTTCTCATAGTGCCTAATTATATTTGCATCCATGTGGCAATAAAAAGTAAATCATGCAGTTTTAGTTAATTGTAGAATGAAATGATTAGGGAAATGCCACAGATGCTTTTGAAAATGAAACAGCAAATAAAAATGTTTGTTATTGTCACAGGAACCCTTCTGGTGGAGAACATGCAGATAAATGGGAGAGCAGAAGACCCTGACAGGACCATCTCTTTATCTCTACGAGACAATCACGACTACTGGGTCATTCTGGACCCAGTCAAGCAGCGCCTGTATCTCAACAGCACTGGACGAGTTCTGGACCGAGATGTAATTATTTGCTATACAATTCTGATACAACCATTGAATGCTAGTGGTGCAGAAATCACACTCTACCTTTAAAGGAACCATTCACCTAAAAATGAATATTTGCTGAAAATGTACTTACCCTCAGGCCATCCAAGAGTTTTTTTTTTTTTTTTTTTTTTTTTTTAAATCAGAACACATTTGGAGAAATTTAGCATTACTTGCTCATCAGTGGATCCTTTGCAGTGAATGGGTGCCGTCAGAATAAGAGTTCAAACAGCTGATAAAAACTTCACAGTAATCCACATGACTCTAGTCCATCACTTAAAGTCTTGTGAATTTACATTTTAAATTGTCCAGTAAAAAGTCCTCTCACATCAAAATCCACAGATATATTTAGTTTTCGCTTGTAAATGGTGCTTACTGTGCATATTTCTCTTCTGATTCAGACGAGACAACGTTTTCATTGAAGAAAGCAATATTATGGATAGAGGACTTGTATTTTAGCCAGAAGCAATGTTTTGAAGTTAAAAACATGCAACTTTTTGCTTCAAAAAGACATTGATTGATGGACTGGAGTTGTGTGGGTTGCTTGTGGATTATTGTGATGCTTGTATCAGCTGTTTGGACTCTCATTCTGACGGCACCCATTCACTGCAGAGGATTCAACTGCTGAGCAAGTGATGTAATGCTCAATTTCCCTATATCTGCTTTTCATTCTCGGATGAGCTATTCCTTTAAATATGGAAATAAAACATGAACCTGTAAGATTTTTTAAATCTTAAAATTGTTTTGCTGATAATATAACTTGTGATAAAAAAAAAAAAGTCCACTGGTGGTCTCAGACTTTTGGACCTTCTTTATCCATTTATTTCTTTTGGTTCAATCAGAACTATGATAAAACAAAAATGTTCCACTCTTTTGCTTGGAAAACTGTTGTTCACAGCATGCACTTTGTAATGGGCTTCATAATAGACTGCAAGCAAATGGTCATTTTTCGGTCGGTCTGCTGAATGCTCACCATGCAAATGAACTTGCTCGATTTGTCTCTTTTATTTTGGTCTTTCAGCCTCCCTCCTACATTCAGTCCATTGTGGTGCAGGTTCAGTGTACTAATGAGCTTGTTGGCACGGTGATCCTACACGAAGTGCGGATAGTCGTACGAGATCGAAACGACAACACCCCACGCTTTCAGCAGCCGCGCTACTATGTAGCGATTAATGAGGTGAGTTTCTATTTAGCAGGGCCCCTTTTGTTCTTCTTCTGTAGTTGTAATGGCTTTTTCATGAGTTACTTTTCTACAGTTTCTGGAGAACATCAATGTCAACGGCATTCTGGAGCACACGTGATTAGAAGTTTGCAGAAGTGAGTTGCTTTAGCTAAAACTGAACATTTGCCAGCTGTAATTGGAAATTCAATCAGTGGATGTGCCAGTGTGATGGTTTACCCACGACAGGATTATTTTGCGGTAAATGAATTGCACTTGTGGGCTTTGGAGCTGAAGCATTTAGCTGTTAACGTTTCTCTGTCTTTGACTGCTGTGTAATTACCCCAGAAGTGCTGTAGCTCACTGAATAAATCCGCCAGTCACCTTTTGTGACTTATTTAGCTTCTCTGTGTTTTTCCACCATAAGTTATGGCTGTATTGTAAATTCCCATTGCACTGTTGCTCAGTATGCATGATTTTGGCTAATACTTTCTTGATATACTCTGCCCCTCTATTTTTTGCTTCCCAAATTACAAATCACAAAGCGCATTTATTCTGGTGTACACTACAGTCAAAAGTCTCTTATACTCACTAAGACTGCATTTATTTGATCAAAAATTTTAAAGAACGGTTTTCAGTTTAAATATATATTTAAAATGTAATTTATTTCTGTGATTGCAAATACTGTCTTTCAGTGTCACGTGATCCTTCAGACATCATCTGATTGCTGCTCAAGAAACATTCTTTGTATTGTTCTTTTTGTTAACAATGCTGAAAACGGAGCACAACTGTTTTCAGCGTTGTTAATAATAAGAATAATGCAAAATGTTTCTTAATATTTTAATGTTTCTTAATATGTTTTTGGGTGGGAAATGTGATACAGTGCCATTCAAAAGTGTGGTGTAAGAAGGAATACTCTTGTGACAGTAAAGAAATTTATTTTATGAAAGATTTCTATTTTAAATAAACACTGTTCTTTTGAACTTTATATTCATCAAGTAGTCCTGAATGTTTTCTATAAATATATTGAACTGAACAAACTTTTTTTTTTATTAAATAAATGCAGTATTGGTGAGCATAAGAAACTCGTTTCAAGTTTATTCCAAACTTTTTTACCGGTAATATAAAGTTGTACTTTATTTCGTAAAAAAGTATACTGTCTATATGAGAAATTGTAAGTCCTCTTTATACAGTAATAGAGGTGAGATTTCTTGTTGGGCTTTTATTAACTGTCTGAAACATATATATATATATATATATGGTATATATTAATTATGTTGAACATGCTACAGCCATGAACATTTGCAGCCCTGAGTTTTCATTTTACATGTGTCTAAAGGACAAGATATGGACAGCGCTAGATGGAACATTTCAAACTAATCTTAGTGAATATATTCAAATTCATTATTAATTAGTCCGAAATAAGAGATATGCAAAGGGCAGGAGATGAGATGTAAAACTTTGTGAATGACAGTAATGCCAGCTCCGTGAAGTTTCGTGGTGCAGATTTTGTGTGGACCTGCCATTATGGTCACGATACGTCGCATTCTATGACTCAATCTTTACCGTTAAAAACGGCATCCGTTTCTGGAAATCCATTAGCCCTATTTTTATTTTTTTCCATCGCTTTGGATTAGCTTCCGAGAACATTCAACACGTAGTGTCATGGAGGGTCTGTAGGAATGCTGCCTCGGTCTCCAGAGATCTTCTCACTTTGGATTGACTGCATGGAGAGTGTGTGGCTTTCAGCTAATTGAGAGTTGTTCCCCGGAGAGCTGTCAGTAGAGATTTCCCTCATTAGGAGGCAGCTTCAGTGGCAGGCAGCCTCCTCTCGAGTGGCCTCAAAAGACGGCAGGCTGTATTGCCCACTATCGATTTCAACCGGAGTTTGAAACGTCTGACTGACGCACAGATAAGGGGGACTAACACAGCTCAGTCCATCAGTCAACAAGCACTGCAGAGTGCTGAAGCAGCCTGCTGAGTTTAAGAGAGACGGTGAAGTAAATAATAATGTTGGGGAAAAAGCATTTGATGGACGTGTGGATTGAATTGCAAGCCGGTCTAAATGGCTAAAGGGCTGTGCGTGTTCATTGAGTAGCTGCAGATGCCGTGAAGTTATAGCGAGGAGAAGTTCAGATTAACTTTCCATTGATCAGTGTCACTAACTTAATGCCCTTTTGCCCTACAGCTATTGAGATTGATCGGATGTCTTAAACAGTAAGCTACAAGAGGCTGTGCTATAGTGTGAATACTGTCAAGCTGAAGGCTGTTGTTTACCATTTTAGTCATGGCTATATTTGCTTGTAGCCTTTTATTTACGTCAGTGCCAAGAATCATGATTTGCCACTTGCTATTGCTAGTGAGAGCAGAAAGGACAATCTCATTCAAGAGATCATTTGATTGGACAAGATGAGTCAGTGAAATAAACTTCTTAATTAAATCTGGTAATGATATACTGTAAAGCAAGACTTGGATTTCAGTGCCTTTATGTCCTTTTTTTGGATGTTTTGGTTGTCTGGACTTTCAGTGGAAGGACAGAAACCTCTAGGTTTCATTATCTGTATCTGTATAATTTGTGTTTCAAAGTTGAATGGAAGTCTTATGGGTTTGATACCACATGAGATGAGTACACCAGCCAAAGTAATCACATTCATTATCGGTAGAAGCAGTGATAATTAGGTTTAAAAAGATTCTGTAGTAGTTGAAGTATCAACTCAAGCTTTTACTCAAGTAAAAGTGTGTGCAATTATTTCAAAACTCACTTAAAGTATAAAAGTAAAAGTAATTTAAGGAAAAAAATGCCATTAAGGATAAAAAGCTTGTATTGCCGGCACAGGGGCCTATTGTGTACTCACCACTCTCAAAACATTTTTCTAAAGGCCATAATGACTATAATGTTATATTAAAATGTTAATGTTAGAAATTAGATACACTAGTTACCTGTTTGAGCCATTTATGCCCATTTAGGTAATTAATCTGAGATTTTAGTACAATGCAAATACATTAAAACCATATATGTGTAATATTGAAGTATAGATGCAACTAAATGAAAATTTTGGGTCGGGCTGAAGCAGAACAAAATGAAACACTGGGTCAAGGTCAATAATTTAAATGGTTTTTCATTTTTTCCCCCATGTAGGCCTATTTGCCATTTTCATCACATTGATAAATTAAATAGCCAAAATGTGCTTTTTACTGTTTTGTCCTGCTTTCCAAATAAAAAAATCAATTACAAAAGAGCAATTTAAAAATATTTACTTAACACTGGTCATTTTTTAACACTCTAGCAAACATTATACCAACAAAGCACAATTTAACTTAAAATTAATAAGTTAGTAAAATATTTTTGTGCCTATTTTTGAGACCCCCTTCTTGAATCAGGAATGTATTTTTTACTGTAGAAATAAATGCAGCCTTGCTGGGCAAAAGAGAAATCTTTTAAAACATTAGAATATATTACAGATCCCAATTTTTCCACTATGTGTGAATACAATAAATGTATTAATAGAGCTGTTGTAGGGTAATTATTATTTTCATTATTATTGTCTTTTTTTATTTTATTCTACAGAACAACAGTAAAATTACAATACTAACATTTATGAATGTTGATGGAGTTGTTGCTTTTTCTCAGCTTTTATTTTGGCAGAAACCCGCAGGAAGATCTCAGTGCTTCTTTTTGTTGACAACAGATTTATAAATGATTCTCATTACGAATTTGGGAAGATGTTTGTCGCACGTATTGCATTGTCACATGCCTTTAAAAAAAGTTAATAAAAGCAACTGACCAGTAACAGTGTTTTAGCGCAGATTTTCCTCACGCTTTGGACTTTGAACCCTGGCGCAGCCAGCTCGTGCAGCGTTGTTTGAATACATGTGATTCGTGCGTGTAATAGAAAACATAACATTCTGCAGTTTATTTACTAATCGTTTGAGGCCATTTCGCGATTTCTATCATCATATAGTAACCAGCAACCACCTCTTCCTCTTCTCATCGGAGACATGAGATGCAGCGCTAAACAGTCTCTCGCTGTCAGTGCTTCGTGCTTGCAATGATTTTTGCGTCTTTCTCTGACAGTTTTAAATATACTTTCACACTGCAGACGTGTTTGCTGCATTAGTGCGCGCCTCTGTTTGATCACGTCAAGTCATTGTTCAGTACAATTTATTCGGTCTTTTAGTTAATTCAGCCGAACACCAAAAGATGTTTTTTTTTGCTATTTTCGGCCGAACAATTTCAGTTGCCGAACATTCGGTGCATCCCGTCTGAGCATTAACATGTGTTTCATGGAGCGGAAGATATGATGACTAGTTGCCTATAAGTATTGTAATGGTGCAAAAAGTCAAACTTCAGAGGCATGTCATCAATAACCACTGGTGTCAAAGGGATGCATAAGGGTTGGTTAGTTATTCTGGCTACCAACCTCCTCGCTGGTGCTTGGTTGGGACATTTCGCTCGAGTTCTCTTCTTGAGTCTCTGCCACGGACATCTTCGTACTTGGCTACATACGTCTGCTATGTCCAGTGTTGGGGGTAACGAGTTACAAAGTTAGTATAGCCTACTTATCACAACATTGTCAATCGCGTTGTCAATCACAAATACTAATTTATTCAAACGTCTCTCTCTACCGAACTACCTACTGTAGCTTAATTTGCGGAGGACGAAGAGAAAGCACCCGTTTGATAAATGAGCCAGTAGTGGAGAAATAATAACTTTTAAGAAATCATCTTTTTTGAGTAATGACCCCAACACTGGCTATGTCCTTGCTGGAGTGTGACGTGATTTGTGTCATGTGCAGATGCGATGGATCGCGTACAAACCAATAGGGTGTCGGAATGGTATATGTTTATACTTCTCATCCAACCACAATCAAATTCACTCTATCCGGATGGCGCGATTTATCTGGAAACGTTTTTGTTTTTTTTGTTTTTTGAACGATGACAAGCCGGAATGAAAACAAGCCGAAATGAAATAGGAGTAACGAGGCTATTTTTAAAATGTAAGGAGTAGAAAGTACAGATAATTGCGTGAAAATGTAAGGAGTAGAAGTAAAAAGTCGGCTGAAAAATAATTACTCCAGTAAAGTATAGATACCCAAAATTTCTACTTAAGTAAGGTAACGAAGTATTTGTACTTCGTTACTTGACACCTCTGGTTGAGTAAATGCTGACAGAATTTTCATTTTTGAGGGATAATTCCCTTTAGGGTGTGCCTTTATGCCCGTTGTTCCCTACCAAAGGTGGTTGAAGGCAAGCCTCCAAGGTTAGCTAAAAAAAAAAAAAAAAAAAAAAAGCCAACTGAACGCACCTCAGGGAAGGAGGCCAGAAGTGTTTTTTTTTTTAATGAATGTCAGTGGAGGAGCCTTCACTTCGCTGAATAAACTGCTTTTGTTGGAAAACGGCTTTTTTTCATTTTTATGAATCAGCTGCCTATTGGCTAATCTTCAACAGTCTGCCTTTAAACATTCTTTTTAGATTAATCTAATTTTAGAGCGTATATTGAAAAAAATGCTATTTTATTAGAGAAATGAATGACTATTAATTATCCATAAATAGCGACTGACTCTTTCACAAATTCAATGACGTTGAGGCTGTAATGTGATTGCACTTAATGCACTGTAATGCATTGCGCTTTCTTCAGTGATAATAAGACTACTAATAATAAAATATTAATTATAAGGCTATATCTGACACTACCACAAGCTGCTCACAAAAAATAGTTAACTACAGTGAAGCTATGAAAGCAGCCAATATTTACAGCCCACTCAAGCAATATGACAAAATAGCCGTGATGTAGCACTAGCTCATTGTTTTGAAAGCAGCTGAGCTACCATAACACTTCTGACAAAAAAAAAAAAAAAAAGTAGTTATGTTAGTTCCTCTGCCACACTATATGGCACATGTTGTGGAACATATGCTAATAGCAGTGCAATTGTGCTCTATTTGACACTGTCAGATCCACTCAGGATATTATTTCTAGGAGCTCATTTTGCATTACGGGCTGTTTAATTACTCTTTGTTCACAGCTCAGAGTGATAGCTGTACATGACCTCTTTGTGACAGCATTCGGATAGTTTTCTTTAGACCGTGATTGCGGGCGTTTTCATCTTAAAGGCTCTCTGAAGTGTCTTAAGTCTCTTTGCCAGTTTTGTTGTCAGGAATTTGTCTTTTTTCTCCCTCTAATATGTCTTGTCAGAACATCAGAGTAGCAGCTTAGGAAATAACATCTGAGTTCCCAGGTGCCTCTAGCTTCCGCAGCAGACTCGTACCTATTACTTCCTCTTTTTCCTTGCACTTCTGAGAGCCGCTCCACAGCAGGACCTCGTTATGACAGCCAGAATGAGAGCGATGAAGAGAGCGAGCGCTGTCTACTTTATAAGAGCTTGTCCATCAAACTCTTCCTCAGAGGAGTGCTGTTTAACACAACGGTCAACACAACATAAACTAGTCCACCAACTTACCAGTACCAGGAATCAAGCACAAGATGATGAAATCTCTCAGGATGAAAACGCACTCACGCTGATGGGCGGCCGACTGAGGCAGTTTTAAAGATCTTAAATGTTTTTTTTTTACTCTATAATGTGTGTTTTTATCTTTTTCAGCTAACGCCTGTCGGAACCACCATCTTCTCAGGTTTTACAGGGAACAATGGGGCTGTTGACATTGATGATGGTCCTAACGGACAAATTGAATACACCATTCAGTACAACCCTAAAGATCGGGTATGTGTTTTTCAATTTTTGTTTTTCAATTTTTTTTTTTTTAAATTTCTTTTGTGTGTGTGTTTGTGTGCGTGTGTGTGTGTGTGTGAGAGAGAGAGAGTTATTAATAATAAAAAAAAACACTAAATGTAAAAGACATTTAACATTTTTAAATATAATTTGAGTATGCGTTTTCAATAATATGCATTGATATAAAAAAACACAATAATTAATAGCAGTAGCATAGTAGTATTCTAAACATGTCATTTTTAATGCAATTGTCGGTAACATTTTATTTTTACAGTGTCATTGTTGTACATGTACAGTATTTACCATGAAAATAACTCTGTACTTATTTGTAAGTATATCTGTAATTACTCTGTACTTATTTGTAAGTATATCTGTAATTACTCTGTACTTATTTGTGTAATTACACTGTAACAAAGACACCTTAAAATAAATATAACCAATTTTTTCTAATTTCTAACAATTGTCAGAAATATTTTATCATATGATTAATCACAATTGTGTTGATTTATTTTATATTATTTATATTTTTTGTTATTTTACAATTTCATTTTATTGACAGCATCTAACAGTACTACGATGGTGGGTTAGAGTGTCAGTTTATATGTAGGAATGTACATATATATCACATATTTGTATTATTTTCTTTTTCTTTATACATTTTTAATATGGTCTTGGTGTGCTAAAAAGGAAGTACAGAGACTTTCTGATGGGTGCTTTTCAGTTGATTTACTTCACAATCTTACAAAACCTAAACCTTGGTAAATGCATTGTTGTGCATCATTGATTATCGCTGAGCATCATTTAGCACAGTTCAGCAACATAAAATATTCAAACAAAACAGCAATAAATGCACCAAATAAAGGCAGAGAATATGCATGTGATGAAATGCAAATAAAATTAGTTCACCAAATCATTTAAATGAATATGGTGGTATTACACATGCAAATTGGTGACGTTCTCTTACTGCTTCTTAATGAGCAGCCTTATTACCATAAGTGGAATGAGAGGAGCTAAACACTTAAAACCACATTTTCAGTAACATTGTACAACAAATATGGATTTAAATAAAAATCAGCACACAGGACAAAATAATGAAAGTCACATACTTAGGTTCACTTGGTCTACTGTTTTCTGAAGATAATTGAGTTTAAGTGAGTGATTCTTATCCAGAATAATCTGCAATGTGTACAAGACTTTATGTTGATATTCAACGGTCTGGCTATACAAGACTACAACTATATGTTCACTTCCTAATTATGTTTTACACCATTTACACATCAAACACGTTTGATTTCAAAAGAACAAGGAGCCTCCTTTGTACATGTTTCTTTTAAAGACTAACATCTCCACCTGTATTGCTAAAAAGGGTGAGGAGATTTTGAAAGTCAAGCAGTTTTGTCCCATCAGCATTCTCTTCTTACTGAAGCAGATAGATGATGAATATCTCATGAGGCTGGGAGTGTGTGAGCCTTTGTGTGTGTTTTAGGAGGGAAACCCTTTTGACCTACCCTTTTCTTCTCCACAGACCACAAACAGGACATTCGACATCCCTCTCACCCTGTCTGGATCAGTGGTTCTGAGAGAGAGGCTGAATTATGAAGAGATCACACGCTACCTGGTCATCATTCAGGCCAACGTAAGTCAGTGCAAGAGGAGGGGAAACAGTAGGAGAGATAGTGTAGATAAAAGAATGAAAGATTTACTCAACCACATGTCGTTCCAACCCTGTATGTCTTGTTCTTTCTTCTGTGGAACAGAAACTGAGATGTTAGACAGAATGTCCATGCTTTTTTGTCCATAAAACAAAGGTAGATGGTGATTTATTCAAAAAAGAACTAAAAAAGTAGTTTATTCAACTGAAAGGACTTCTTATGAAGCTGTATGAGAACTTCTGTTATTCACTGGAAATCTCCAAATCTCATTTGATGTTGTGTTCAATTCAGAAACAATGCCTTTAGACACATCATGCCATGTGTTTGCCATTACAAGCAAACACATGGAATTTGGACACAGACTAGAACATGTTTAAAGAGGCGGCCACCTACAACAACCACACAGACCTGCAGGAGTACACTGAAACTGTGACTGCTTACATCAAAAAGTGCATTGATG